>JAZHYW010031476.1:0-120400 GCA_037355805.1 Ixodes ricinus | reverse complement strand
ATCTAAGAGTAATTTACGCAGACCTCATTCGAAACGCATCACAGGTTTCGCGTATCCAACATGTTTTAAAAACGCAATTTACTGACGTCGATTATTTTTAGTACAAACCTGTCTTTTGGAGAACGATAATTCTGATGCCTGTGTTTTTAATTGGCATGTAGACATGCTTGTGTGCTTGCATATGTTCAGAACTCTCTATTTTGTGTGTATTTCAAGTGTGTGTGCTTAACCCAGTAGGCGTTCGAGCTGTTGGTTAGCACAAGGAACAAAATAATCATTGATTGATTGATTGATTGATTGATTGATTGGTTGAACGTGCTTTTGTATTTCTGCGTGTCAGCAACATAGGAGCAACATCGCGATGCCAGTGTTGTGCGTTGGGAACGAAGAGACGAAGATTGGAAATGTCGCCGATATGTACCGTGTGTTCGCGCCTGTGTTGTACGGAACGGCGCTCCTGGAACGCGTTCCTTTTAGAAGGAACGAAGGAACGCTCCGTTCTATTTTGCATCGGTGGAGCTGGAACAGGGAACTCGTTACATTTTTACTGAAACGCAAAAAGTGACGGTGTTTTTTCCTGAATACCAGCTGAACGTAGAGGTGAAGCGAAGGAGAGAAGAAAACAAAGAACCACACTGCTGGACTATAAACCTTTTTATAAAGCTTCCTTTTCCTCGACACTATCCTAAAAGGTATCTTCTTCTTCATCTGTCGGATCTTACATCTTAGATAGAAAAACTTCCTATTTCACGACAGTAACCGTAGAGTTAACCTGTTCTTTGTTTTCCCCTCTCCTTCGCTTTTCCTCTACGTTCAGCTGGTATTCGAGAAAGCATGTCAAACCAACCGTCTCAGCTCCAGGCCATGACGGTGCTCCTTTTTTTTCGTCCAGTTCGTATTTTATTGTTAAGAGAGGAAATTGAAAAAAAAATATAAAAACAATATCTTTACGAAGAGCCGCTCGTTAGCTTTTTGGTTACTTATCATAGGGTTTATATCGTGTGGTCCTCGTTAGGTAACAAATGGGTGAAGGAAAGGTGGTGGACACTGATTCTTTTTTCAGTGCCAGGGACTGCGGTATAAAAAGCAAAACTTTTAGTGGGACGTTTCAAATTCAGCTACTTTCTTTTCTTCCACAAGTCCGCATAGACCCAGAAATCCAAGGCCGACTACAGCCATCACTGAACTTCCACACACAAAAAAAAAACCGTTACAACAAAGGAACAGGTTACATTACGTCGAACGCACCCTTGTATCCCGGATATTGGCCACTTAAAAATACACAAAAAGTAATTTTTATTTCTTCACCCCTTGTCTCCCACCTTTAAATTAAACAACACATCCAACGTTCACGAAGAAGGACTCGTAGTTTTCAAGACTAACCTTTCACAAGCCCTACCCTCTTCTTGTCTCGCTCGTTTTGCGGACAGCAACATTGAGACTCAACTGTTGTTAAGTTCAAGCAAGGGACTTTGTTGGATTGAAACGTGGAAGGTTGTTGCAAAACGCTCGTGTAATGTGGATAACAGCACCTTTGGCTCGCCTGAATCACCCCCGTAAAATATGGTTGAAAGCTGAGATTTTTAAAGGTGAATATATCAACAAATTAAACTCTGCTTCCGCTTGTTTTCTTCTCCTGGTGCCCTTCCATCACGGCATTCAAATTCGTATGTTGCCATTTGATGTGATAGATAAAAAAGGAAAAAATTTGCTTGATCTAACTAAATATGTCGATCATCAAAATACAAATGGAAAGTATATGTAACGATACGTTCCATTTTTTTCACTGTAACGGGAACGAGTTTCTTTTTCACATATGGAACTTGTACTGCGAACGCGTTCCGAAAATCAGAAAAAACGAGGAAGAGCTTTGCTCCTTTCTTAAGGAACATGTACAACACTTCGCGCATCAGTGGTGTAACAGCCAGATGAGATGTAAACTGTTGGGCACTGATGCCGCTTGTCAGGCCGTGATCGGGGAGGGGGGCGGGGTGTCGCAGGTTGACATTCTGCTTTACAATAAAGAGTTCAAAGGGACACTGACATCTCCCCCTCCCCCAAATTGTTTTTAAGTTTTTTTTTTCCAGGCGATTTTACATGGTGTCAGAATGCTACTCAATCAATCACTCTAAAAAAACCGTGCGTCTACTTTCCCGCACAACACTCGAAGAGCCAGTCTCCGCAACTTACGGAGGCAGCTCAGCAAATGGCGATGTATTCCCAGTAATTGAGGAGAGTGTGTAAAAGGAAATATATGTACACATAAGAATGGGGTGTATCGGTAGTTCCAGTTAGTGAGGAGAGTGAAAAACAGATATATGTACACCCTGGGGTGGGGTGTGTCTGTACACCCGCTGCGTATGGGGGTGTAAGGAAATGTGCACATATGCACCTCAAAATGAGGTGCACATGTGCACCCCTTTTGGGGTGTAGCGGATATACAAATGGGGGTGTTGTATATAGGAAAAGTCGCATACACCCCAATGGGTGTAAGTACTACACCCTCTTCTTTTGAGAGTGTAGAACGAAAAACGCAGTCTGAGTTTTGACACTAAGCAATACAAAACGTCACGCTTGCATTGCTTAATGTCACAACTCACACTGCGTTTTTTGGTCTAAACATATGATTCGGCATCGTCATTCAGTGAGCTGCCTCCGTAAGTTACGGTGATTGGCTCTCCGAGTGTTGTGCGGGAAAGTAGACGCACGGGCTTTTTTAGAGTAATATTTTGCTACAGGGTCACGTATATTTTTCTAAAGCGGCACCATATTTGTAACATCGTTCATGGTTGATATGGTCACAGACCAAACGACTCCTTTTATATGATTAGTATAAAAAACGCATGGGTAGCCTTTGGGGAGGCGATTAAGTTAGCGTGTCGTCGCCGTGTGTGTTGTGCGTGTGTCATCTGTGTTCTAATTCCTTGTCTATGTTGAAATATATAATGCGTGTGAAAATGTAAAACAAGCGTTGTTCAAAATGTGAATGAAATGAGCGTGGAAACGATCTACCCCAGCGATAACATATTTTTTACCCATTTTGAATTTTACGTTGACTAGCGCCACCTGAGTGTGTTAGGGTGAAATTTAGTAATAAAAGAGGCGAAAGGGCAACATTTAGTCCCAGTGGCCTAAATGCAAGGGTGAAAATTTTAATCCTGGGGGTTCAACTTTGAGGGACTAACGGTAGGGGAGCAAAGGTTGCTCCCGTTACCTTTGCTCCCCCAGGGGACGAATGGTTGTGACAGCGTATTTACTCCCTTTTTCTTAGAGTGTGCGCACGCGCTATGCCCACAGCCGGTGCACTCTAAGAAATGCCTGCGCGTCTACTTACCCGCAAAACACTCGAAAGAGCCAATCTCTGCGATCTACGAAATCAGCTCAGCGAATGATGAGGCGGAACATCTGTTTAGACCTAAAAATGAAGTCTGCACTGTGGCATTACTCAGTGCAAGCATGACGCTTTGCATTGCATAATGCCACATCGCAGACTTCATTCTTATGTCTAATCAAATCTTCCGCCTCATCATTCGCTGAGCTTATTTCGTAGATCGCAGATATTGAACTCTTCGAGTGTTTTGCGGGTAAGTAGACGCGGAGGCATTTCTTAGAGTGTGTAGGCAAACTCGAGCTTTGTTTGTAAACAGTGTGCTTGCTGGTCGATAGCGTTCTACGCAAATGGTTACCGGAAGTTCGTCCTTGCTTTGATTATTGAAGTCCGACTTTGCCAAACAGCAAGAGGGTAAATCGGATTGACATCTAAATAAAATTGATAGCATTCGTATACTTTCAAATCGGCATATAATGTCACTTCTGGGAAAGGTCGTAGTTAGCGAAAATTAAACAAAACTATAGGCAGAGCTTACGTTTGCCGAGCGAATTCGGCTGGGGCAATAGGCCTCCATGGAGATGGTGGCGTGACTTCACAGTTCATCTTGCGGCTGGTTCAACCGCCTGAAGAAATACCCGCATTCGCCAGCGAACCGACCCTGGCGGAAATGATTTTTAAGTAGTAATGACTCAGACCATATTAAAAAAAGACGAGTCCGTTTTACATTGCAATACGTAACGGCAAAAATCGCCTCATTTTAGAATGTTTTACTTTGACACAGAAATGTTTTTTTTAAACTTCGAAAACCCAATTTGGTGTGGTATCGCGCCTAGTTCCCACTATTACTGTTGGGAAAACGATAATAGTTAGTTCGTGGTTAACATAAAAGGTCTCATCGGCAGTTCGTGCTTTTTAATAATCGCTTTATTATCATGATATTTGATTCCGCCATGCATACGAGCATTATGAGGTTAATGGCTTTAAAAAGACATTTAGAGTTCGTCGAAAGCAAAATGCAAGTAAGGGGGATCGAGTGCTCCTAGTAACTGCGGCATGAAACGTTTATTAGATATCGAATTGCCGGAAATTGACGTTATGGCCTTTAAAGTAATTATAGCTATGTTTCTCAAAAACAAATGTGTGACACTTTCTTTTTGTTTTTACTTTTGCTTTCATTAACGAATGGTCTAGCGGATTTACGAAATGCATTCATAGGAGTGAACGTCAGTTAATGAAAACAGCCCGGGCACGTCCTGACAGGAGAAACCTACAAACTCTATTAAAACTTACATATCGGTAAGAGTGTCTACGATAGTCATGCTGCACCTGCTCTTTGCAACGATGCAACAACCAACAAAACCGATAAAGCGCACGTTTTTCGGCGAAATAGAACGTATTTCTTCTTATAACTTGGATTAAACATTTTTGTATTATAATTAACGTGTTATCCTTTATTGCGCCCGTAGGCCACCATATATGTTTCAAAAATGCCGACATCGTGGCAGTCGACGCAAGGAAACTTGCCGTTGCACGATAAAGACAAAGTTTGTCTTTAATCGAAAAAAATATATTTAACACAGTTGCGCAACGCTCGACTCCTCACTGATCGGACACAAGTGCCAGACGTACGTCTAGCTCGAGTAGATCAGAGTTACTCCCGCGGGTACACTCACGTGATCTAACATAGAGCGACGCCAGCGACTCGCCCATAATACTTCGCTTCAGCTACGGTCAAGATGCAGCCGAAGCTGCAAGTTCGTGGAACCAATCAAGCAGCATGAAAAGCGCGAGTCATTTGGCCTTTTCTGTGTATGATTGGTTCAGCGATGATAGAACACGTACAAAAACATGACATATACCATGACGGTGCGCTTTTGAAGGTGTCTGATTGGTCCGATCAGGTCGTAGCATTGGCTGCGTATGCACTTAAGGTGAAACGAAGTATAGCCATAGCCTCCTATGTACTGACAAAGCCTGGCAGATCGCCACGAGAAGTGGCCGCCGAAATGGAAAAAGGTGGAGCGCGGCAGACAGCAGATGAGAAGAGAGCCACGGGACTGGCGCCCCGCTGCGGCGAGACGCCAAAACACACTTCTTCCGAGCGAACAAGTGTTTTTCGGGTCCTCGCCGCTGCAAAAGCTCTGCGCTGACGTCTAGGTTAACCGAGATATGGCTATTTCGATGCCCTGTGCTACCTGATCCTCGAGCTCCAAGTCTGCAACCGGGCACTCTATGGCTCAGTCGTCGAACTGCCAGGCTTTGTGAGTATAGTGGAGGCTACGGTATAGCATGCTCTGAACGAGCAAGCTCCGGGCTTTCAGAGTTCCTCTCGAGCGCACAAGCCATTTTCTTTTTTTTTTTTTTTTTTTTTTTGAGGCGCTTTGCCATTTTGCAGCATTGCCATTTCGCGGAGCCTGAAATGGCAATGCTGCGATCGCATCCAGCTGAACGCTGCGCCACATTTTCTGGTACGACTGCCTCTGGCATAATAGATGAGGAAAGGGGCTATTTTTTGTAATGGATTTGCCACAGTGAAAGGTACATAACGTAAATGGTCGTTAGCGGGTAGATTTTGGTAACAATCATGCCGATTCCTGAGTAAAATTTGAATTTCATTGAGTAAAAAAAATTTTTCAACAAACGGCCCATGTTTTTTTTATTTTTTTTTTGACGCAAGGGTTTGTTGAAGCATCCGTATATCATATACAGATGCATCGAGAAACAATCGAGTCGAAGAAAGAAGAAAAAGTGTCCGTTTGATGAAACATTTGTTTTCTCAATGAGGTTCTAATTTTACTCAAAAATTGGCAGGATTGTTACCTTTTTCAAATATCACTAGCTCAGCTGTATTTCAGTTTTGCGAATCGTATTTACTAGCATCAACGTGGCCCCAGCACTATGAAACTTGAAATCATAAAAAAATGGCAAAAAACAGAACCTTTATCACTTTAAATTAAGGGTGTGCGAATATTCGAAATTTCGAATACGAATCGAATATTTTCCTTATTCGAAACGTATTCGATTTGAAAATTGCATTATTCGGAGGTACCCGAATATTCGGCCAAAGCCGAATATTCGGGAAAAATGCCAAATATTCGCACAAACTGCGAATATTCGAGAAAGTAACGCATAATCTGCCTGCCACGCATTCCCCTATGAGTATGTTTATTCACTGAGAAAGGCGTATGATGCGTGTGTTATCGGTCTGCTCCGTTTCTATCTGTCCGATGGTAGCAAGACAGGATCAGTTTCGGTTTAGTTTTCACCAAGCCCTCGGTTGTGTGGCACAATTGTATAGCAATATGTGATGTAATTGCGCGTTCTATAAATTCATACAATAAAAGAAACCTCGAGAGTGATATATAAATATAAAATAAATCTCTAATGTATTATCTACTATAAATGTTTAATAAAATAAAATGAAGAAAGCTAAGTGCGAGCAAAACATCGCATCGCCATCGACGACAACTCCTGCCACTCCCGCGCAGTCGAAAGTAGGGATGTAACGAACCTGCACAAGTTCGAGTTCGACCAAGTTCGACTTTTTCGAACGTTCAACGTGATGTTCAACAAAGGTTCGACTGAAGTTCGATTTTTGTGAGCATGCGCAAAAATTAAAAAAAAACTAGTTCACTCCACCTGGCGGCAAAAAAGGCAATATTTGTTGAGTTTATTGGCATCATTGGTTCACATTAATAACTAATGAAAGCGTTAAAAGCGCATATTTTCGCTTTTATATGGCGTAAACATTGGTAACCATTTTATAAATATAAAATCAACTACTTTCTAAATTATTTTTTTCCCAAAATTTGATATATTCGCGTAGAAGCCGGGCAACACTGCCCATAAGTCGAACTTTTTCGAACTTTTGTCAAATTTTGCAGGTTTCCAGAGTGAAGGGTCTTTCTACTGGCGGAAATGTTGTCACGGCGCGTAGGGAGCGCTGACTTTCTGAACATGTTGGGCAGTTAATTTTCCTACACGATAATCTTTAATGAGTGCATTACTAGAAGTATCTTGAGCCTGCTGCAGCCCAGTAAAATGCAGTTGCATTGATTTATTTAAAAAAAAGGCAATAAAACCTGCTCTTACCTCTTGTTTTGCAATTTTTTATTACTAAACACATATTCGGTATTCGATTCGATATTCGAAGCCCGTTTTTTGTCTTATTCGTATTCGATTCGTATTCGAAAATTTCAATATTCGCACACCCCTACTTTAAATACAATGTCTGTGGACAACGCGAAACGTCAGGGCTACTCTGTTACTGCATCCAAGGCGCGGATAACTAGCGGAAGTATTCCCAAGCCTTTCCCTCGAAAAGTGGACACTGACATGGGCGTACCAACCGGGGGCGCAGGAGGTGAGCGCGGCTTGTGCCCCTCCACACTTCCTCACAGCCGCCGCCGGCGCTGCTGCAGGAGTCGGCTTGTGCTCGCGCTAACATCTGGACCCAAGCTGAAACGAAGTATAGAAGGCCGTAGCGCTCTTCTCGTGACGTCGCGAAGGAAGGCCATCGAGGGCGCGCGGCGAAGCGAAGGCAACGCGCGTGGATCGACCGTCGTAACGCGCTTTTAGTCACATACGCGTGTCTTATCAGCTAAAATGAAAGCTGCACGTAGCAACACGGGTCTAGAAAATATTTTATTGCACTGGCAAAATATTACACCGCTAAAAATCGTGATGAAATGGTACGGGGTAGCCGTATAAGAGAAAACATTGAACCACGCAATAATTGCAGTAGGAATGCATATTTTACACAGAAATACTTCCACAAATGGCGAGACACGCAGTGATTGGACACAGCAAAACAGATCACAGTTAAATATCAGGTAGACGTAGTCAACGCGGACACGGCGAGACAAGTGTCACTTACGACCATGTAAGCGATGTTATCGCGTGCAGTGACTGAATTTTTGCATCATAACCCGGCCACATGGCAAAAGTAATGTAATTTAGATCGAATGACATTATGGGGTCGACAAATCAGCTTGCGACGCTCGTATAATCACTCAAGAACGCGAACTGATTAAGTTCCATATCATTTAATGAAAATATATTAACTTTTCCGTGTGGCAGGGGTATTAAGCTTACTATTTACAGTCAACGAATTTACTTTTTCCTATGGGCTCCAGCTGCCTTAGAACAAAATATCTTATTTTATATACAATAATACAATTACCTTAGTACAAGTTAAGATACCAGTATAAAAGCGGTAAAGGCAATAAAATAGCATAAGTAGAAATAAACACAAGCACAAACAACGCACTTTTTTATAATCACTCAAACTTGTTATTCACCTTCCAGTGAAAACTAGATAGATTATTACCACGCATATTTACAAATGTCGACGCAACCGCACACGGATGACGACGAACAAGATGCCATTCTGCCACGGAAAACAAAAACGAAAAAACAACCCGACTGCAGCACTTTACTCGCGTCCCACATGACCAAGAAAGCCCGTAAATAAGTTGTCACTCACCTGTCGATCGTATCCACACGTCCCACAATAGCCGTGACGAAAACATTTGAACACGAACTTTAGGTCTCTCTCTGTCGAAAGAGAGGTCTATCGATAATCGACCAGTGTCATCGTTGGCTGCTTGCCACATGTCACTCAAACCGTAGCAGGACTTGTTCCGCGAATCCACGTACCGTATTTTCCGGGCTATAGTCCGCGGACTATGCATGTTTAAAAGTTGAAATTTTAGGCTGTGCGGACTATCTACGCGTGCGGACTATACAGGATTTTGTTTTTCATTATCGTTGATTATGACGAGTCGTGACAGAATTTGTGAATGAAAGAGTATGTTAATGATGATTTCTGTGTAATATAAGCTTCTTTGTGAGCTAAGAAAGCAGACATGTGTCAAGGTGTGCCATGCATGAGAAGATTTCTTTGTCCACTAAGCACCAGGTGCGGACTATGCAAGGCACGCGGACTATGCACCGGGTGCGGACTATATAAGCAAAAACTGTGATTTTGGACTCCAAATTTGCCCTTGCGGACTCCCGAGACTGCGGTGACCATCAAGAAACCACGGGAAGGATAACAAACAAACAAACAAACAAACAAACAAACAAACAAACAAACAAACAAACAAACAAACAAACAAACAAACAAACAAACAAACAAACAAACAAACAAACAAACAAACAAGCAAGCAAGCAAGCAAGCAAGCAAGCAAGCAAGCAAGCAAGCACGCACGCACGCACACACGCACGCACGCAAACGCACGCACGCACGCACGCACGAACACGCACGCACGCACGCACGCACGCACGCACGCACGCACACACACACACACACACACACACACACACGCACACACACACACACACACACACACACACACACACACACGAGAGAGAGAGCAGCGGGCAGCAGCAGTGTGGGAGGCTTAACCAGCTTAACGTCGTCGACCCATCTCTTGCTCGCGTGCGCTCCCTGCAGCGATGACTGGATTTTTTCGGTTCCCTTCCCTTCTGAAAGTCTCAGGGTTCCTTTTTAGACAGTCAGCAGCTCACACACAACGTAAATTTACCAGAATCGGAGCCGGTACGAGGGAAGAAAACGTCGCAGCGGACCGGTTCATTCGAAAAGTGTGGGGATCTGCGGGATTGCACGTAGTCCCACGGTTACGGGGATAATCATAAATAAAAAATCTGTACTTTCAACCTTGATAGCGCGTTGTATATTATGTTTATATTATACATATCATAAATTGTACAATACTGCGCTTTTAAAACATATATTAATGTCAAACAAACGCTCACGAACACCCCGCGCCGCTCGACAAGAAACGTTTTTTAATGCGAATAGCATTCTTTGGCTACTTCACGCACTTTTCGTCTATGTATCTATCTGGCTATCTAACCTCTTACGCCACGGGTCGATAAATAAATAAAAAAGACCGGGGCCGGCTGGGATTCGAACCGTTGACCCTTTGTTCAGCAGGCAGACGCGCTAACCACAGAGCTATGAAGGCAGTTTTTTTTTTCTTTATTGTGCTATGAAGGCAGTCATTCAACGCACTCTAAACGGTTGTTTATATCTTTACCATAGGACGCGCTTTACAGCGCTGTCACAGCTACCGGTGCGCGCGCGTTCCATGCACGAGGGCTCATTCCGCTCTCGTGAGGCTGAGCACGGCCGCTAGCTCACCCTCTCCCGCGCTCGGGAGAGGGTGATGTAACGGCCGTGCATGGAACGCGCGCGCGTGTGTGTGTGTGCCCTCGTGCATGGAACGCGCGCGCACCGGTAGCTGTGACAGCGCTGTAAAGCGCGTCCTATGGTAAAGATATAAACAACCGTTTAGAGTACCGTTGGTTGAGACTAGCTGAGACGCCAGAAAGTCTGGTCGGTACCATTTTGAGTGTTTGTGCGTATGGCGCGTGCTTTGCTCGCCTTCCTAAGTGACACAAACGCACGTGCTGGGCTGCGGAGATCGTGCGCAGGGCTGTGAAAGTGTCAACAAATTTAGAATCGCCTCAAGAGTGGGCTGGCGTATCTAGAGTGTGCCGGCCACCTGACGAACGCGCATAACTCCGCACCGTTTGATGCTATTCGCATTAACGTAGATAATCATTCCCAAAGGATGGGTTCTGCTGATTTTTTCACGTGGATGCCACAAACTTTTTCTCACGTAGTTGCGCTATGGAATTCCTTCCTCCGCCATTGTGACGTAACCACTCGGAGCGCTACGGCCTTCTCTTCTAGGAGGTGTTGGTTTTGCCCCCCTGAAACAGCCGCCACAGGCATGACAAACGTTGGCCGGCGGAGCCCAAGGGATGACAAGGGCACCGCCCCCTGGTCCTCGGGGGGGGGGGGAGATATGGTTTGCCCCCACTCAATGACAAGTTGGTACGCCACTGGACACTGAGAAATCTGAGCTCGATTAAAGATTATCTCCTAAGGAGAGCTTGACTGGAAAAATATAAACCAGGCTACTTTACTTCTGTGACCCTGTGATAACACTGCGGTGGTTGGGAAATCTTTGTCATATAAAGTGGCCCGACAAGGGATTCATTTTAGTTGAGTTTGTGCAGTCGTCGTTTTGAGTCTTTTTGGAAGGCTTTCCGTCCTAGAAGATTGCCTGTACACTGATCCACGACAAAGAGTTGAGAAGTTCTACGCAAGGTGAGAATTTTGTAATAAGATTTAGAGTACATTAATACTTTGAAAAAAAAAAACGACTCCGGTCTCTTTTAATATTGGAGACATTAGAAGCTTAAGTGGAATCTACTTTGAATATCAGCAGCCGTGTTCACCAGTCGTGACTAACTAGCGCTGTTTTAAAGTTAGTATCGCGTATAAGTAGTCGCGAACTAATAGAAAAAATCAGCGACGAAGTATGGACTATTTTTGCGGTATTCACGAGCGCGAAGCGAGCGGGTGACTATCTAGTCAGAACTAACAAGCGGAAGTGACGCAAAAAGATAGGTCACGCATACGCATACTTAAACGCCACTGCGTAAATGGGTATTTTATCGTAAAAAAGCTAATATTTAAATGTGTATCAGGAAAAATAAAGTTACAATGAGAGGCTAACTGTCCGAGACAGAGGTTTACAAAGAAAAATTTAAAAACAACGCAAGCGAGAAATACGAAATCCGCATTGCCAGTGACATAAACAAATATGGAAGCACCCGTAAATGCGTTTTTTTTCTCGTCGTCCAGCGCCCTGCCGATATCTCTTCAGCGGTATCTTTGACCGCTGAACATGGCTATTTACACAACACCTCCAATTCTTTCTAGATGTGTCCCCCAGCGTTCCAAGACAGTAAGTGCCTGCTTTACCGCAGAGCACATGTACAGCCAATCATCGCGTTGAGCAAAAATAACATAGCGAATAACTAGACCGAGAACACGATTCACCATACAAATGCAATGTTCACAGATGGTATCTTCGCGCGAAGATGTTATTTCTGTCCTGTAAACCACTGGAATCATGCTGCCGATCGCGGTGATTGGCAAGCCGCGTGCTCCGCAGAAAAGCGAACCCTCAGGTTTTCCTCATAAGCATTGCGGCTATTACTCGAATAAATACGGTAAATTTAGCGGGAAAATTTTCTTCTAAATGTAGGTGAACTTTCTGCTAAATTTGGCGGGAAAATATCGCGCTAAATTTTCCCGCCAAATGATGCAGGTCGATGGAGTCATAATGTCACAACCACATGTGACGTCACACGTGGCTGCGCGCGTTGCATTATGGGACTTCTTGGTCCCACCCACGCCGACGCCGGATTTTCTGTGACACGAGCTGCTACACGTTATCGAGGTAAAGCTCTCGCCGCCTCTTGACTTCTTTTGCTGACGCGACCCTCTGAAGACATCCAGCCTCCTTGAAGACAGAACGGGATGCGCAACGTGCTCTTCTGGGGAGCTATGCAAGACCGCGGGGCGAAAATAGACCGGGACATCGACGCCGCTGCTGTGATTGGTCAGCGGCGCGGCGCTGACCAATCACAGCAGGCAGCAATATCCCGGTCCCTTTATCCCGCCGTCTTGCATAGCCCCTTCTCCCCCCGCCCCCTGGTGTCTTGAAACAAATCTCCTCAAGGTGATTTTGTGAATGCTTCGATCATTGCCCCTCCGAGGTCAAGAAACGCATGACGTAACAAGTCCCGATGACCTTATCGTTTCGCAGTCAGTGCGATCGCTAAATTAGGCAATATGGTGGCCGAAGAACGATATCACAGAGCTAGAAGTGTGATCGTAATAAGCCACGCCCTACGCTTCTTAGGCTGTGAATGCTTATGGTGATTATGAAAGAAAATGGTCAGGATTGCTTTTGTGTCAGAACGAGAGGTTGCGGCACTTCCGCGCCTTTTCAGAATTCGGTTTGGGAACGGAGATTTCATTCTCAGTAGTCCCCCACGAAAGACGTTTGGCGCATCTTTGCCACAGTCAAGGTGACTTCATGTGAGAACGAACTGGCCTGGTCCAGTGTACGTCACTGACGCAGACGATTACTCAAAATAAGAAGAGCGGGATTACATGCAGCCACTATATGATGCCTTTCACCCTTGTCAGAACACAGATACTCATGAGCTGACTGTATATATGTTTCATAATCAATGTTCCACTGTCCTCCCCGTCGCCTGCTCCAAAGGAGCGACTGCTCAGTATGGCAAAAGACATGCGCATCATGTGTCTCTAACGTGGAGAATGACACGTCTCTTCTAGCAGCGCCTTTTGCATGTTCGCCTTGTAGTCATCTGCGATAATAATAAACACAGGCCGCACACGCGTCTTCTGAGACATCTTTGAAATCTTAAACACGAGACAACAGCAATCGCGAAATTTTCTTTCATAACACCGTGATATCTGCGGACCAGCTTTATAGCTACTGAACTATGCAACGTCCTATCTCATATATTTCTTTTTAAGTATACAGATATTTATATATTAAAAATAAACAAAGAACCAAAAGTAAGGAGGATCATATCATACTGACTGCGCTTCGCCGAAAAAACTGGCACCATTTCTAGTTTTTTTGTTTTTTTTTCCAGATCATTATCCGAATGTCATACGAACCCTTGTTTGTGCAGGAGAGACTTTGAGCAGACAGAACCCTCCTCGAAGTGAGACAGAAAACACCGGTAAGCCGAAACGAACTTTGAAAATTTCCTTCTTTGTTGTGAATCACCATTTTCTTGTGTGTGAATGAAAGCACGTTTATTAATAGCAGCGTCTTGGAAGCCAACTTTAGAGCCTGATTCGTCCAGGAAGACACACAGCCAACTGTGTTCACAGATTATGTCATGTGCTGTGCTAGAACCCTTTTATTTTTTTTTTCATGTTTCGCCGATGATCTCAAAATCGCACTTACTGAGCCACGCGGAACGTGCTTGTGAGCGTCAGGTGGAGTAAATAATTGCTCCGGTCTTCACCGAAGTTGTTCTTGTTATGTTGTTGAAATGTTGTTCCGACGAACGCCGGGAGGTTTTTTGTTGTGTCATTACCAGCGTCCTTTGTCTTCGAGATTTAAGTGGAATTTTCGTTCATTTGCTCGCCTCATACCTCTCGATAGACAGTGGTTTATATTTTAACATGAAGCGGACTGGCAGGAGTGCGGTAGCGATATAGCGTGACTGACAGAACTCTCACAAAGAAAGGTAGACGCTAATCCTATTGAGAGTTTGGTAAAATGCGCGTTAGTGGGGAGGCTTAGTCAATTGTTTTTGCATTCGGATATTCACCGGTACCTTTGCGTGTGCATCGCACCGTTACCGGCACTGTTATCGAAGTAAAAACAATGGTCTTCTAATCATCCCTTGCAAGGCACCATGTCACAATAAAACCATGATCCCTTGACACTACATTTTTTGAACAAAACACAATCGCTGTGTTCATACAAACCGTTGAACAGACACCTCGCCTCACAGGTTGTTCAAATGTTTGTGATCCCGCAGGGCCAAATCACGATGAAGTACCTGCTTATGTTCCTGCCTCTCCTCGTCCTCAGCTGGGCCGGAGACGAGGACAAAGTGACGCTCGCTAACAACCGTTTCTGCTTCGAGCTACTGCAGTCCCTACACGGTTTTACCGAAATAAACCTCCTCTTTTCGCCATACAGCGTTTCCACAGCGATGGGAATGATCTACGTCGGTGCGAGAGGCGAGACGCAACGCGAACTGTTTCAAGGATTGGGCTACTCTGCATCTGGGCTCACGCACGAGCAGGTCTTGAGCGCGTATGGCCCACACACATCGAGGCTCCAGTCTCCCCAGTCGAACGCGACCTTCAAAGTTGCCAATGCCGTCGCCATCGACGAAAGACTCGCCATCGAGGAGTCTTACGAAAACACGTTAACCACCTCTTTCAAGGCAGACCTTCACAAGGTCGAATTTTTACACGGACCGCAAGCCACTCTGAACCTCATAAACGACTGGGTCAAAGAGAAGACCGATGGCATGATTATGCGTCTCTTTGATGGCCAGCTGGATCGCTCTTTACGCCTCGTCTTGCTGAACGCCATCTACTTCAAGGGATTCTGGAACCGGCCTTTCGACAAGACCCTTACCGAGAAAAGAGTGTTCTCCAACTTCGTCGGAACTAGGAGCGAAGTGGACACCATGGTCGGGAGGTTCGAAGTCGGTTACCACGTGAGCGATCAGCTGCGGGTTGCGGTCGCCGACCTGCCGTACGTTGGGCACGACTTCAGCATGACCGTCCTGCTGCCCTTCGAAAACGACGGAGTGGAGCGGCTCAGGACGAACCTCACGCTTGACCTCTTTCAGAGCCTGGTTTCTGAACTGAGAGGGCGCGAAGTCGACGTGTTCCTACCCAAGTGAGTACGGCTTTCTCAAACTCGAAATGTCAGCACAGAACGCATTGCGCTTTATATTAGAAAGAAAAATTTTTGGTAGTAGACATTTTTTTTTTATTTATGGGCATTTCGTTGAAACCCGTTGGTGGGCAATTTCTCGAGCCCAGTTCGTAGACTTGCACCGTCGCGGCTTTCGAAGTTTTTGTGCGCTTACAATACTCTGTTTCACCTTATGATGTACCGCAGGAAAGGCTACAAGCGCGAGCTCCTTGCTCTAGGGCACATCTCGGCGGCACAAGCTCTCGTGCACCAAGGGCAGCTGCCAACGCTATGAGCTCGCGCTTCTAGCCTTCGCTGCGGTACAACATAAGGTGAAACGGAGTATATCAACGACTAGGTCAGTCGCGCACAGTGGATTCGCCGCGATCTCGCGCCATTTTCTGCGCGTGGTTAGTTTAGCCGGCAATGGCAAACTATAAAGTCCCTCGATGCTTCTGTTCACAAATAACGACAACTAGTACGAATGACGAAGCCAATGCCATAGGAACAAAATGGCGTCCTTCGGTTTACTCTTATGCTTTGCGCGCCGCCAATCGAGTCCTAAAATCTGCACCGTCCCGAAATCGGCGCTTCAAAGAATGTCGCTACTTGTAGGAACTTTTAGGGAGTGTGCGCTGTGGCATTACGCAATGCATCGCGTAATGCCACAGCTCAGACTTCATTTTTAGGTCTAGACAGATGTTCAGCCTCATCATTCGCAAAGCTAATTTCGTAGATCGCAGAGATTGGCTCTTTGAGTGTTTTGAGGGTAAGTAGACGCGAAGGAATTTCTTAGAGTGTAGGGACTTTATGCAAACCAGCGGAGACAACGAACGTACGTTGTGACAACACACAACCTGCGCTGCTCGATTAACTTCAAGAGATCGTACGCGGAGTGCAAGTCTTCTGCTTCTTGCGCAGGAGTGGCGGTGACGTCATAACGACGCCTAGCTCTGATTGGCTTTGACTGAGAGGATGGTGGGTAGACCTCAATGCTAGATGCATGCATTAAAGTCTACCCACTATTATTTTGTTCAATCGGCCAATAAGAACTCGGCGTCCTGATATCATCGCAACGCCTCTGCAAGAAGCAGATAAACTTGCGCTGCTCACAGCGTCAGCATGTTGTCGTATAACTAGGGTGTGGTGCCTTGAACGCGTCTCCAACTAATGTGTTATTTACCGCGTCAAAGAAAAAGAAAAAAGAAAAAGAAGTGGTTTTTCGATTTTTTCTAAACGACCTCATGAAAGTTTCACGCTGTCGCCGGTCGCGATCCTGGTGGTGCTCCAGACGTGGTAGTGGACGTGGCAGACGCCTGTTCTGCTGCAGGCCACTCTCGAGCTTGACAGTCCATGGCAGCTCCGGCGGTCAGGAGTTGGAACACCGCGACGACAGCGACCCTCGCGTTCGATCGTGCTTTTCGCCAGCGTTCCTACTGCCAATCGCCAGAAACGCTATCATCCGACAGCATGACACTCCGGCTTCGGTGACGTCATTTGTTGCCACTTTCAGGACCACTTTTGATGTATACGAAGCATAGCTAGAACGCTAAACACACCAGTCGAAGGCGCGTTCCAGGCACTATACCTAAAGTAAAACGGAGAAACGGAGTAAAGCATAATAACGCAGGGTTTCTCAAACTATTTTTTATATTTGTAAATATTTAATTTTGATATTGTCTGCTCTCCTACAATATTGCCCTTGTAAGGGCGTTGTATAGGTAATCGTATAAATAAATAAATAAACGAAAGCTTTTGTTATTCTTAAAGGGCGTCTGCCTCTCTACACTGACAACAACCTTTCTAGGTCTCGATATTGAAGCAATGAAGCTGCGTAAAAGCCCAGAGAACTTGAAAGCAATAACGCACAAACTAGGAAGTGGTTGGAACATAGCTACGCATCGATGGATGGTTCTGATATTTAGAAATAATCTTTAAACTGCGAAAATACTTGGAGTCAGGTGTGGTCAAAGGCTTTTGAGAGCTCGGGGAAGCCCCGAGGATGTTCTGGTCTCAGGGCGTCGCCATCTTGCCCAGTGGGGTGCGCTTGGGCGCGGAAATAATCCGATTATGACGTTCAGCAAGGCTTCGTAATCGGACTGGGACGCGTCCAAGGGCACCCGAACGAGCAAGATGGCAGCGCCCTGAAGCCGGACTTGCAAACGTGTGTAAGAGCCCAGTTCGAGAACCCATGGCACAACGCGTAAGGGTTACGTAGAAACATACATGTATCTCTTCAACTCCCATCGGTTTGTTATTTGCAGGTTCAAACTGGACACAAAATATGTCATAAACGAGCCCCTGACTAGGCTGGGGATCAGAAAGATCTTCGGCGGCGGTACGGACCTTTCGGGCATCAACGGCGACACGGACTTGGTGGTGAACGTGGTCTTGCAGAAGACGGTCGTGGAGGTCAACGAAGAGGGCAGCGAGGCGGCGGGTGCCACCGGAGCGGGCTTGATGCCCCTCAGCGGAGCCGTGTCGCCGCCCCCCACCTTCAGAGTCGATCATCCATTTCTCTTCTTCATCCGCAACACGCGTACCAAGGACATTCTCTTCGCGGGACAGGTCACCAAGCTCTAAGCGCATCGGATGACTTTCGCACATATGACGATGGAATTCTGAAAATATATTCCTACTTAACAATAAAAGACATTATTTTTTAGTTTGGTAAATTATGGTGTTTGAATTGTTCACACCACGTTAATAAATCATGAAAAAAAGATTGGTTTTTATTTATTCGCATTTGTTTCCTGACCGGTTGACCCCGTCATTTCATCGAAGAAACAAGTAATGGGTTATCTATTGCCAAAAGGTACTGCTTTTAAACAGCCTTGTGCTCGTTACTTGAAAAATGTAATGGACTACAATTACAAATTACCTAGCCTCAAATGTAATGAATTACCGTTACAAATTACTTTCGCTGAAAAGTAACGGGTTACTTTACTCGTTACATTACAAATTACTTTCACGTTACTTTTCTGCACACTTATCCCCAAAAAATTAGAAACAATTTTTTTATATATATTTTTCAAAAATGTGTTACAACACTACTTTTCATTTCTCATACACCGGTGTATGGTAGTCCTTGTAAAAACAAAATATTGTATTTATGAGAAAGAATGTAGGTGCACTCTGTTCACCTGTAAGCTGGCAAGGCACCGAAAACTGCAACCACGCCCGCCATGCCATTAGCTTACGGCCTCCGGAAATGATCCCTGGGATTGTGCAGACAAAGCTAGTGGCGCGCATGCTCAGTTGCAGCGTCTACCTCCGCTACGAGATTCGGAGCTGAAGAAGCGATAAACGAAAGCTTCCCTTTGACTCGGGTGTTTCTCCTGTTGTTCACAAGAATAGAAAAACTTGGTTCTAACCAGTGGCGTCACGAGGGTCAGCGGCACCCGGGGCGGTAACCCGCCGCGACCCCCCCCCCCTCGCTCTCGCGAAGCCCGCCGCGACTCCCCCCCTGCTCTCGCGTAGCCCACCGCGACTCTTCTCTCCCCCCCTCTCGTGGCCCGCCGCGACACCCCCCTGAGCGCTGCACCCTAGGCGGTCCGCCCCCCCCCGCCCCCCCCCTCGTGACGCCACTGGTTCTAACATTACAATGCAGACTGCAGGTGTCCCAGCTTACCTTGATGTGTTTCCGTAGATTATAGTTTGTTGTTCTTGCTGATGACAATCTGTGTGTTTCTTGGCAAGTAAAGTGTGCACTGAAACTCTGGGTTTCCGGTCTCCTTAATGCCCTGAATTTTGAACTTCTCATTAAGAGATGGCCATGGAGACGACGGACACTCCATGACCGAGAACTCGACCAGTCACGAAAAAGTGGCGGTTACGGGTTATCGGTCGATCATCAGTTCTCACTTTCATACCAATATTCGTGGAGGCCAGGGAGGGAGGGCATAGAGAGCGAGAGAAGCGGTGGCCATCGGTCTCACAAAACAATTGAGGATCACACCACTTTTACGCGTTCTTCTCTCTCTCTCTCTGTCAGCACTCCCAAGATGGCCAACCCCCCCCCCTTTATTTTGACAGTTGACTGTAAAGTGAGCAGTGGACTCGACCACGATGTCCAGACAAGTAAACCAAAAGAAGTATCGTCCAATCGTCCGTACCCTCGAAGACGATGCTCGCCGGGCGCTTTTCAGCCGTGCCTAGAGAGCGTGCTAGAATAAAGTAGCGCATATCAAAGACAAAGAGAATTTGATCCCCTCGCGCGAGGCTACATCGTCTGTTACGCGAGTTGTTAACTTCGAATCGAGGGGTACGGACCCGCGTTTGATGCCTGTGCTGGTGGCGGGAGACGTCGAAGAAGTTAGAAAGGGTGAAACGGTGTAAAATACAAAAAACAAATATACACAAAGAGCATTCCCCTGCCCGCGAGAAGAAGAAAGATGTGATGGAAGGCGACAGAGTGCCTACTCGGGTTGTCTTACTTGATCTTTGTCTTTCGTATGCTTGCACATGCCTTGCCCGTTTTTCAAGTAATTATAATGACCGGTCATACAAAAAAAAAGTACTTTCTTTTTGGATATTTTCCCTTCCTGATGTTTTCTATTTTGTAGAACTTGCTCTTTTTATGCTGCTGAATGTTCTGCTTGTATTACTCCAGTTACTGTATTATGCCCATATTTTTAAAAAGTAACGAGTAATTAAAGTAATCGGTTACCAATATTTTGTAACGAAATTACATTACAAATTACTTCCGAAAAAAAGTTACGTGGCAATTACAAAATTACTTGAAAAAGTAACGGATTACTTCCCAAGCCTGCTTTTAAACCCGTATCAGACGGGTGCACTAAAGACCTCCATAACGAACTCCTTCGGAGAATCGGCTCGCGATCTCGGACCTATCGGCGTTCGCAAGGTTCGCCGATCCTTTAATTGAGTTCGTTCTGAAGGCCTTTAATGGGCCTATTTGGAAGGAGTATAAGTGGCGCTTGTCAGGGTTGAACACAGAGCACAGAGGGGAAATAGCAAGAAAAATAAAAAGAAGCTGGAAACAATATTCGGCTCGAAAACTACGCGTCACTTGGGTAACCAATATCATGGTGGGATGATCAGACGCATGCAGATATGGGTCAGCCGGTTATTCCCCGGCTCGTAACCATTGCACAGTCTCTTGGAAGCTACTGCAATGCTTTGATACATTCATTTGGATAATTGTAATGTGATCCAGGCGAAAACGTCGATTCTCGGCCAACCAAACGATATCCGTAAAAAAATCAATCCTTTTTGTACAGGCCGTGCTTGTTTGCAAGAAACATTCGAGAAAAACAAACGCTCTATCAAATTGAGGCGGGTATTGCAATTGAACTACAATTTATGTTACTGATATTGTACTCTAAATAAACGCTAACCAAGCTCAATCTTAAAAAAGGAAAATGAACCGGTCATTGTTCTGGTTCTGTCCGGGTTCAGTAGATTTGCATTTTGTTCCGGTTCGGTTAGCGGCTCCACCAAGCACGAGCCGGTTCAAACCGGTTCTTAAAAATAAAAAGAAAGGTCAGCAGAAGCCGTGCTGCGGAACAAAGAGGGCAAATAAAGAAAGATATGCTTAATTTTGTTTTGTGACCTCGACTTCTATAGAAAACACTATTCTATGAAGATTACACGGTTATACAGGTGCTCACAAACCGTCTGCTGGAAACAGCGTCTCAGTTGAGACTCGGGGAAAGAAAGCACTGCCAAAGCCAGAGCACAAGCTGAGCGGGATTCTTGCCGCGTCTTAAGACGCTCGCGCGGCCCAGCCCTTGCGATGCATTCTTTCACCCAGTCTTATTTACCTGAAACGCTGTTCTAGCAAGCCGGCCCATTACTTACGTATGGAGTGAATCACCCTGCACTCACAGCGACACCGTGACGGTATCACGCACAGTATCTCGCAAACTACCCATTCCGCAAGTGGGTAGTTTGCGAGATACTGTGCGTGATACCCTCCACTACCCACTCGCAAACTACCCACTCGAGCAATGGACTTGATGAGAAAGACAGCAAAGGGCGGCCGCAAAAATATTTAAAACAAAAATTGTGAAAAAAAGCGACATGCTACTTTCGAAAAAAACGCTTCCACAAAAGCTCATCTGGACAATTGGCGTCCCGGCGACCTGAGCTGCAGTGCCCTGCTTGTCGCGGCTTCGCCTCTTGGCGCCTCCAGACTGCCACCGCGGAACAGAAACGCTAACAGCCGGCTACTTTTTTATGTTTTTTTTCCTTTGAGTAATGTTGCTCATCAGCAAGAAAAGAAGCACACACACAAAGAACAGCTTATTAGCGTATTGGCAGTCAGATAGGAGTGATAAAAGTAACCATTTCCAGGATATATTTATGTGGTCGCTACAAGAGCGAAGATTTTTACTTGCCTCCCAGTATCCTTCTTTAGGGAACAATCCTTATGCTTCCCATAACTGGCAAGTAAAAAAACATTGCCACATTTTCCGCAACATAATCAGGCAGCTATGGGCATGTTAAACACAAAATAGCTTAATCTACAGTAACGCCCGCTGCATATTGCTACCGTACAGTTCTATTAAAGTAACGGACTGAAAAAGAAATAAGGAAGAGTGCCTACCTCAGGTTTGTTTGTGGCGTGCATCTTTAGGCGGATCAACAGACTTACAAATGCTGGAGTTCAGTTCTAGGAGATATCACAATCCTCAAAACAAAATATTTAACGAAGTACCTAGAAGAACTGAGGACAGCTTTATAATACTGAAGAAAAAGAATGATCGCAATCTAAGTAATAAGAAGCTGGAGCGTCTAGCGAGCTCGGATCGTTAGAACACAAGTATATTCAAAGATAAAAGGAAAGGGATATTCGGTTGCGTCTGTTCGTGATTAGAGCTCAGTGACCATACAGACGCTATGGAAAAGGCCGCTGTTTTTATCTTAGGGTAAACCTCTGCCCCAGGATTATCTTGAGCACTGCCTCTGCTCGCTGTTGCCATTCCAACCTCTGTTTTTGCAGGTGGAGCTGCCCAACTCGATTTCGAACTTCCAAAGCTCTCAGGATTAAGGAGGGCAGTTGTTACTTTACTGATTTGTTCCACGAGGTCATCGTACGGGAACGGGAAGCCCACGACATTCTTTCTTCAGGAATCAAAGTAAGTACAAAGAGGCTCAAAGAGAGTACATCTTTTGTTCTATTTGTACTCGTATAAAAGCCTCTGAGGCTATTTGTGCTCGTTTGAAACCAAAGCATTTGGTTGAAAGTAAGCCCCATTGAAAAGCTCGCTGTCTATCATTTTGGCATATAAATAGCAAGTAAAAATAATCTACACTACGTACAGATATTTGAAAACGCATAGAAGACGTTTGTATGTTTGCGCACTGCAGGTGCCTCAGTGAACGCTGATACTCTAGAGACGTCAATAACTAAACTTTATTTTAATAGCTTTATTTGTTTCTTCTTTGTCACTCGTAATATTAAATACCTTGAAGTTCGTCTCGACACGACTAATCACTTCCTTTTTAATGAAGATGAAACTAAACGAGAGCCACTTCTCACAGACGTCTTTCGAGAACGAACTTAATGACATCTCCACTGTCACATGAAATAACACTTAGTTTTACTTATCACGCTCAACCACGAGACTACGCGACAGAATAAAAATCACAGGTCTAACCAAACCCCATTATAAAAATAGCCCCGCAGCCTTCAAGCGTTGGGTCCCCCCGGCATGAGTAGTAATGCAACGTACTAGCGCTTTCGCCAGCGTAGCATGGTTTTCTACAGGGTATCTAAACAAGTATACGTCTAAAGCACGCCTACGCAATTAATTACTACCTTTAATTCTATACCCAACGTTTCAGTGATCACTGGTACATCACGTGCTGTTTCTTTTCATGTAAAGGCTGGTACAGGACAAGACCAAGATGCGACGTTTGATCATCTTCATGTCGCTACTTGTGGCATGTTGGTCCCAGAAAGAAGAACAGCTCACGCTCGCTAACAATAGGTTTGGACTCCAACTGCTCAAAGTTCTACCAAGCTCCCCCAAGAAAACGTATTCTTCTCACCCTACAGTGTTTCCAGCGTCATGGGCATGGCGTTTGCGGGGGCGAGGGGAGACACTCGGCATGAACTTTCCCAGGGTTTGGGTTACGCTCCCGCAGGACTGCAAGACTCGGACATATTGGACGCCTACGCGCTTCACACGCACCGGCTGCGGTCGCTCGAGTCGAACTCAACGCTGGAAGTCGCCAACGCAGCGGCCGTTCACGAAAGGTTCGCTCTTCAAAGTGCTTACGAACTCCGATTGGCTGGATCTTTCACCGCCATGCTCCTAAAGGTTGATTTCGAAAACGGAGGTCGGGACGCCGTGGACACCATCAACAGATGGGTGAAGCTGAGGACACACGAAAAGATTCCGCGTCTCTTCAACGCTCCTCTGGAATCCTCCACGAGACTGGTCTTGCTCAGCGCCATCTACTTCAAGGGGAAGTGGGAAAAGGAATTTGAGAAGAATCACACCGAGAAGAGGACTTTCCTGAATGGTGGTACGACTCCGACTCCAGTCGACACCATGACGGGGTTGATCCCGGTCCGTCACCAGTCATTCGAAAGCCTGGGCGTCGACATGGCGGAACTGCCTTACCAAGGGGGCGACTACAGCATGGTGATCCTCTTGCCCAAGCAGAACGACGGAGTGGAGGTCTTCAAGCAGAATCTAACAGATGTGTTGATCAAGGATCTGGCATCACAGCTGGTGGACCGTCAAGTTCGTGTATTTCTTCCCAAGTAAGTAGGCTTCTTACGTTATATACATAATAAGATCTTGTTCCGATATGTTGCTCATTGTAAAACTTAGTGGGAAAGTAGGTTGTTTTCTGAATTGGGCACACGTAGAGTTGAGATTATAACAATAAATTAGGTTGAGTAGACTGAAAAGTTACACAGACCAGTGTCTCGTTTCAGGCTGTGTTGTGAGTGAAATCTAATCGGTCATTACTCCAGTGCTTCAGTCTCGACGGGTTTATTAGCTATTAACTTCGGCATGCATGTTTAGAACTAAGATGATAAATACATGGGTTTGGATATGAAAATAAATGCTAGCAGTGCGGCGGAGCACCAATTGCTTTAGGGTATTTTAATGCTTATAACAAATACAAGACATCCAAGACTGTTGCGTGCATGTACCACGACTCCGTCGCAGGTGTCAACCTAGCTAAACCGCAGTTATGGTGAAGGCGGTTCGTCGTTTAAGTAACAGCTCGCGAAGCGCAGATTCTCCTAGAGTAGTATGTTAAGATGAAATAAGCAAGCATCGGGCGTGGTACAATATACAATGTTAAACGAGGCAGCGTATAAGGCAGTAGGTCTGCAGCGTTAGATATGTAGTGACACATTTTACACATAACAATTAACCCAAATGGATCATCGACGATAGAACGAACAGCGAACATGCCTTCACGGGATGGCAGCAACTTTGCGCAGTAAGTGCTGAAGGTTCTGCTACCATTAGAGCTATCGTTCCGTAAATACCGTTCACCGACACATTAAGGCCACCATAGCACTGTTATATAGCTGAAACTAGCGGGTCTGACTACCATGTTTATGGAGTAGGAACATGCTTTATAATTGAGATGCAAACACACAAAAGAATCTGATCTTGCATTGTTGGCGGAGAAATATTGGCGCTTGCTATCCTAGTCAATATACATTTTTCAAAACGTGCGGCGCTTTTCACGGGCGCCGAAAGGTGTTCTGAATACCGGCCGTAGAACACCGCCTGTAGCAGACGACAGAGGCGACGGATGCAAGTCGAGCGAGAAGGCCCGTCGAGCGCTACCAATGCGCTGCTGCACTGCGTTACCCTCTCTTTTTCTCTCCACTGTCACGTGGTAGATGCAGCTGAGACAAGGAGGAGCGCTTAGGACGTTCCTCAATCCGTTACGCGCCGCGTTTGGCCTTTGGGGATTTTCACGAATGGTTTTGATCGAGAGGGAAGGCATACTATTAAGGAGGTGAACATACAGCCGTTCACAGTTCTTACCAGACAGTTCCTTGTCACGAGAATCTGTCGGCCGTTGAAATTTTAACAATAAATTCAACGTCCAAATATCGTTTGGATATTTAGTCGATACTGAAGCCATAGTATTACCCTATGATAACCAAATATAAATACTTTAGCAGACGGTGCACAGTGCTGCTTCCTGGTTTGTTGTGAGCGATGCCTAGATCCGCAAGTGTCCTTATAGATACTGCTGCTGCCAACTTTGAATGCCGCAATGCGCTTGGTGCAGGTTCAAGTTGGAGACAGAATACTCGCTTCGGAACCCGCTGCAGAACTTGGGCATTCGGACGGATCTTCGGTCCAGGCGCAGATTTGTCTGGAATTACAGAGGACAACGATATCCAGGTGTCCGCTGTCGTGCACAAGGCATTCGTGAAGGTGAACGAAGAAGGAACCGAAGCGGCCGCAGTCTCGGGAGCGGTGTTTGTGACGAAGACCCTCGGGTTGCCGACAGTTGAGTTTAAGGTCGATCACCCGTTTTTATTTTTCATCAGAAATACTCGCACTAAAGATGTCATGTTTGCTGGACAGGTCAATCATCTCTAAAAATATATATATAAAATACATAATCCCTGAAAGTACTGCCGACCAACAATAATTCTACTCAAACTGTTACCCGTTCTCCATCATATCAGAACACAAATATTAACCTATACTGGAGCTATAAAGCATCGATAACACGCTTTTTATGTAAGATACTCTTAAGACTAGTTAAGTCATCACTTTATATTGAATGCCCTGATATATCCTATTTTACCCGATAAAAACCAGGTATTTTTGTAAACAAAATATAAAAAGCTGGGACAAGCACCGTGGTCGTTGATAAACTCGCATTGTAAACAAAACATGCCAATGATGTTTTCATATCAAAGCTTTAATTACTGTAATTTAAATAAAAATATTAATACAATGACACACTAAAGGGTGCTGCTAAATGTCTAACACCCACACCATTACACCACTAAAAGTGAGACTTCTGCATGATGAAATACGCGTCATTGGCATTATTGTCAACGTTACACAAATGTATGCATAGTCTGGTAGTAAGAGGAGAGACAATGTCTGGCTCCGTGACCTTTGCCTCTATGTCTCATCTGCATGAAGGTCCGAATATAATTCAATAAATAAAATCTTTAAACTCCCAGGCGAAGTGCGGCACGTTCTTAAGCTAATCCTCACTCTCCAGACAATAGGGTGTAAAGGGTGTATCGTTACACCTTTGTCCCATATAATACACCCCAAAACTTCAATTCGACGTACACCGCCCTACATTCGAACAGACAGCCCGAAATTTTACGAGGGGCTTGTTAGCCGTGTGGTACAACTTATTAAAATAGCTAATGTACGTTTTACTGACTGACAAAAAAAATAATTGAGGTTTTCTTGGTTCTACTGTAAAAACTCAGTGATTTCTTTATGTGGTCTTTGATACGTACTTTAGCTATTTAAAAAGTTATATCGCACCGTTATCAAGCCCCTCGTAAAATTTGGGGCCGTCTGCTCGACTATAGGGCGCTGTGCGTCGAAATGAAGTTTTGGGGTGTATTATATGGGACAAAGGTGTAACGATACACCCTTGTTTCTTGAGAGTGCTCTTACACAGATGCATTCCATATGCAACAGACAAAACAAACGTTATTTACACATTAAAAAAAAAAGTAGAGGCACAATAAAGCACGCGTAAGGCTGCGGAATCACAGTAGCCTCTAATATTTGGAGCGTATTTCCTACATGGAGCATTGACGCGAAAGATAATGATCCAGCGTATTCTCTGAATCTTTCTCCAAAGTAGTTCCATTGGTTTACTGAAACCAAATTCAGGACGTTCTTTCACCAACAGCATTACGACTGAAAAGCTCAACAATTAAATCTTTTGTACTTTAAATATTTTACTCCATTATGAAGGGGATTTCAATCGTACAAACACATTGCCGGAAAAAGAATTTTCGAAAATGGCTTTGACTATCATCAGGTAGGTCCTGAAAGGTGGGAATTACTTTACTGTGACTCACAGACTGGCATAAGCCTGCTGTGAATCTTCATTCGTATCTGTCTCTGCTCACATTCTGCATAATCTTCTGGTTTAGGGTGACATTTGCGAGAATGAGGGGTGGTTAAGTGTGTGTGTGTTTCTTGTGTAAATTTAATATTAACAAACATGCTTGACTCAATATTTGGGGAAAAAACATCAGAATGTTTGCTGTAGCATGGTTGATAATAAATTGAAGTTCCATATGGTAAAGGACCTGGGTATAATTAACAATGTAAAAAAACATTAAAAATCTTTAAAAATATCTTTTAAAAATGAGAGTTTACATTTCGCTTTCTCCAAATTTGATCTGACGTTCAGTAACACGACGAATTTATAAACATATTTAGACACACAGGACAGCATATAATAATGATAATATGAACAATAATAATAATAGTAATATGAATAATTATAATAATACCTTTTATTTTTCCAACAAATGCAACGTTAAAAAGGTGACAAAGGAAAAAAAGCTGTGAAAACAGCTTGACGAACCCGAGCCATTTAAACCAGCAGTATAGATGCAGACGGTCACAAGAATGAACGTAATTTGCATGGAGACCTCCGCAAAGTCTTGTAGGTAAATACCCTGCCCGCCGGCAATATTTTTGAGACTAAGAAAGTTTCCGATCAACTTCTTTTTTACATTCGCGCAAATATATTTTTTTTCGTGCATTTGATTTGCATGTTGGTAAGAAAGCTGAGTCCCATCTGTCCTTGTTCTTCGTCATTATACGTAGGCTCGCTACTTTTACCTCAAGATGGTAAGAAAGCCATCGGTAATTGAAACCAGATGGATCCACTATCGAAACAAATTTTTAACGCAGAAGGTGTTATATGGCTGGCACCTAACTATATATCTGGCCAGGGGCCAGCAACGGAAGTCGAGAAGCCGACTGCTCACCGAAGGATGACGCAGCGCTCGTCTCCTCCTTGATTGGACAGCAGTGACAGCCGAACGTCTTCCTTGGGTGCCTCCAAGTTACTCCCGACGGGGGTAAAACATCGCACGTTCATTCATTCATTCATTCATTTCATTATTTGTTCCTGCGGATTTGGTCCGCAGAGAGTGCTTAATGCGAAAGGTGGGAAGCCTGAAAAGACCATAGCCCCTCTTGGCGCACAACAAAGTACATAAAAATAAACTACACACAAGTAAAAAATGTCAATATGGGTTATAAAAGTCTACGCGGAAAGCGCGAAAAAAATGGCATACTAGTGTCTGAGAAATTATGCTACAATATTGCTCTGCAATCCAAAACAACAAGACATTAAAGTGCAAAAAACAACTATACGTAAATGTAAAACAAAAATATCAAATTGAAATTAGAATACAACAACGTGCAGAAGAAAATAGGTATCTACACACTCAAGAAATATCTCTAAACATACAAGAAAAGCACACATGCAAGTATACGAACATTTACGATATGGCCTTAGAGGCACAAAATAAGATCAGAAGCCTACAGCTGTACATAAATTCACATAATATAGCGGTACTTGATGCAATAATCATTTCCAATACAGTAAAAAGACCCAAAAAGACATTAAGAGAAAACATAATCGCTGGCAACAAGATACTCCATATATCTGGGTATCTGGATCTCCACCCGGCGGAAAGTAGACACGCGCGACGGGACCGCCACCACGGGAGAGCGGATGGAAAAAAACTAGGCACGAAACCCTACTGAAAAATCTGGCAAAAACTTCCAGTGACATCCAGTGAACTTCCAGCGAAATTTAGTGAAGTTCCAGTGATATCCGGTGAAATTCGATCAAGTTTCACCCGTTTTCAACCGAAACCAGCGTAGTTTACCAGTCTTTGCTGGAATATTGGCCGGCAAACAGATTTCGCTGTAACTTCACCGGCAGCGGGTTTCCAGATTTCGCTTGAATGTCTCCGGTAGCCACTTTCGTTTACCAGAGGACCCGGTTTTGCTGGAAATGTTACCGGAAACGAGTGACTCGTTTTCCCGTTTACCAAACTCCACTGGAAGCCGACGCGAGGGGAGGTGGAAGCCGGCACGAGCCGGGGACTGGGTGTGTAATTATGGTTCCTAGAACTAGAACGCACCAAGGACGAGTCCTACGTACGCCCTCTCTCCCTCCCATTGGGTTCGTGGGGAAAATGAAAGGGGGTCTTTTTGCTCTTTTGAAGAAAACCGCTTTTTGGTCCGTCAACGAGCAGCGGCCGCGAACGGATGCTAAGTGTAGGCTTCCCGTTCCATGTGTGCGACCTGTATCTGCCAGAGCAGCTGAGTGTGCGGATAAAATGAAAATATCTTTCAGTGACCAGTTTCATACGCCTCTTCGTCCGTCCGGCTTCAGAAGCATCCAGTGACCGAAAAAGAAGCCGGAGACGCCTTGACTGTGCCCCCAATTTCTCAACGCCGGCAGATGTTCGTTCCGCGTTTTCGTGGTTTTCGCTAAGCGTGCTACTAACAGTGTGTATGTGGCCGCGTGATGTGTCCGCGTGATGCACCCGCGGCGACGGCATCAGTGACGACGCCGTGACTGTGCCCATGATTTATTCTCAGCGACGGCGGATGTTAGTGCGCGTTCGTGGTTTTCGCTAAGCATGCTACTGACAGTGTGTGTGTGTTTCCGTGTGGTGCCCCTGCTGGGTTTTATTAGTTGAATGCACCGTACATCTAGGAATTTACCCAGCGGCATTGTGAGCATCTTGGAAGATATTTTTTTGCGACAAAGAACTCGGTTGTTCTTATTTGGTCTGATTGCTTTTGTCTACAACTGTACAAATTGTTTCACTGTTGTCGACACTGTGAAATAAAGACATGCAACTTTCAGGCCGATATGACTAACCGCAATTTAATTATTACCGAATCGTCCAGCATCCGGTGAACATACACCACCCACGGTTACCAGGCTTCTTCCTAAATGCCTTCCGTTGATGTCCAAAAAAAAAAAATAAACCCGGTAAGTTTTCGTGAACTGCGGCAAATCCGGTGACTTTCGGTAAATTCCGGTTTTATTGGAAGTGAAAAGAGTCCCATAATACAGCAGAGTAATTGTTTACTGAAAATGAAATTCCGGTAAGAAATCTTTTTCAATAGGGTCAGGTAGAAGGAATTCATCTGTAAACACTTCACCCAAAAAGCTGTTAAGTTTTGAGGCCGATTCAAAGGTGGAGAATGTCACATCTACTTCCTAGAACAGAGGAATTTTTTTTTTTTTTGGGAGGGGGGGGGTTTACTACACATTAGACTTTTTTGGGGTCTTTTCTGAGTATGCAAGGCAAGTGATTGTTAAAAAAGAATATATTTTTTGCCTTTCGTATTTCATTTTTGCACAGACGTGCGCACTCTTCGTACAATTGCCAGTCATGCTCCGTACCCGAAAATTTGTCCTTCTTGAACAGTCCTTTCTTTTTCGAGATTACCTGTTTCACACTTCCCAAAAACCAGGGACAGTTCTCACTTGGGATGATAACCACCTGCGGGATAAAGTTTTCACGTATCAGTATTAGTTCATTTTTTATAAATTGAGAATTGTCTTCAACTGGGCATGCGTAGCACTTGCTTAAATAATGCGCCAGAGAATTTGACAAAGTCCTTTACGGCACCGCTATTCGCCTTAGAATAATCATAAATGACCTTTCTAATATCGACTCTTGTAGTTCGCACAGCATTATAGCTGAAGTAAACAAGTCTATGGTCGCTAATTTCATCAATAACACGCACAGACATGTTTTCGGTGTAGGGTAGGTCCAAACAAGGTCCAGTACAGCATCAACTCGCGTATGCAGATTGACAAGTTGTTTAATTGAAACAAACGAATTACCAGTATATTAAAGCTTGACGACTTTTCTTTCCGTGAACAGGCGGTACACACATTTAGGTTAACCCAATGTATTCCTGGCTCATTAAAATCACCAGCCAAAATAATCACTGAACGCTGATACTTTGATTGAACATGTGTGAAGATATTGGTTAATTCATTCACAAATTCACCGCTTGAATCCGGCGGGCGATAGCAAACACCGACTATAACATTGTGAAAAGAAACACCAGAAATGGACACCCAAAGGGTTTCAAGAAACGAGTCAACGGGCAGTACAGTGCAGGTTATGTCCCTAAGGATCGCAATGATAACACCACCACCCCGTTTGGTCACTCGGTCTTTGCGAAATATGTTGAAATTTGTGTTTATTTATTTATTATTTATTTGTTTTGCTTAATGTGCCCACGAACAGGTCGAGGCCTTACTAGTGCGCACATATTACAAATATTAAAAGAACAAATACAGAGGAACAAAGAAGCAAGATGTGATTTAGAAAAGATAAAAGGAAATAAATAAAACTACGGAGAACAATGGAGAACAACAGAGCACAGATGTTTGTCAAGCGGCCAACAATGCTCTTCTAAAATTTACAAGGGTTGAAAACAATTCTAGATCACTCCTATCGCGATTATAAAGGAGCTGAATTCGTGTCATCGGGGACTGGACACAAACTTTCTGCGGGTAGAAAAGAAATGAAAATGTGGTGCGCTTTTGGGGAACACTGAAAGAAATCGCACTTAAAAGTAAAGGTGCACCAATTGTAGCGTCCACTATCTTATACTTATAGTATAAGATATAAGATATCTTATACTATACACCAACTCATGTTTACAAACAAACCGGAGCGCCCGGAGCGCCCCTAGCGGACGCCACCGGCGCCGCGCATGCGCGATGGGGGTGTGGGCAACAAGCGCGCCGTCGCCCATAAACAAACCATTGAAACGCGATGTTATCGGCGTCAGTGTGAGTCCCCCTGCCCTTTTCGCAATCGAATTGTTGATTCTACGTCTTCCTGGCAATGTCTGACTACATGAGCAGCGTCAGCGAAATTAACGAGGCTCGTTACACCGCGAAACTTCGAGTGAATAATCTGACATGCGGCGATTCATTCCGCGTGGACGCCGCAGAATGTACGCTAAAGCCTGATTCACCTGATGAGATTTCGCTCGCAATTTTCAGTCGCGACGTCGCTCGGGCTGCAAAAGCGTGAACCGTAGCTGAGATGGTCGACGTCAATACTGAAAATCGCAAGCAGAATCGGACCAAGTGAATCAGGCATAACAAGTCGGTGATGGCCGCTGGTAACAATAATCAACATCTCCATGTATCTACTGTTTACGAAGAGCCTGCTTACCAACCTTCAATTTAAGTCTTTTGAGGCCTGCACTTACTTCTTATCGCAAGGACCGGGCCAACTTTTGGTCTACGGGCCGGCGTCGTCTAAGAGAGCAGACGACAAGCAGAAACGTTTGAAAGAGCAGACGACAGTTTGAACGATCAGGCGGCCGTTTGAACTTGAAGACGCACTGAACGTAGTCCGCAGGTGGTCCGCACAACTTGACGGTTTTCTGGCGTTCATGTTGGAACAAAACAAATAAATCTGATGACCACAAGTATCCGTGAATTCAACCCAAAGTGCTTCCCGCCCAAGCAATCGTTGTCCGACGGCGTCTGCTTTTCCCTTTTCCCGGCACATATCCAGATTCTCGGACGAACCGAGCACGTGAAAACTGACCTTCAAACCTTTCTCGACACTTTTGGTACGGCCCCAGTCGCGGCGTTTTGACGATAAGGCAGGTTTTTGTCTGATTCCTTTCAAAACAACGCAGGAATACACGTCTGGCATGGGGACTTCTGCCCACAGCCCCAGACCGGAAGTGCGACCGGCGCGCCACCACCGCGCCGTGACGTCACAGAGATGAGTTCGTGTATAAGATATCTTATATCTTATAGTGGTAATCCAGAGTTTGGAGTCGTATCGGAAAGCCATGTTTCGGTTCCAATGATAACTTCGGGTGAACAAGAAACGATGGTGCCCGCTAGCTCATCCTGTTTTAATAGAAGGCTTCTGAAATCTGCCAAAACAAAAGAAAGAGGGCGGCCTTGCCTCTCGGGGGCAACGGGTTCTGGGGGCTTGGGATTGCTCTTGCGTCACTGCGGACGCACATGTGCCGCGTCAGTGGCTCTAGGCTCTCTCGGGATAAGTAGTACTCTATCAGTTTCGGCATCGTACAGGTACATCACGTTGTTCACAAAAAAATTATCATAAACGAAGTTTACTTTATAGTTTGTAGTTCGCGCCGACTTCCCGAAATCCCGTAGCTTCTTCCGAATTAGACTTACTCTTGGAAAGTAGTCTTCCTCGACCCAGACTCCAGGACTATCAGTTGACTTTAGCCCTAATGCCCCATACAGTATTTCTTGGTTGCTTTTGAAGTTAAGAAATTTAACGAAAATTGGCCTGTGAAAGCCTTCTCTCCTTTGACCAATGCGGTGTGCTCGTTCTATGTCCCCGGCGTTTATCTGCAATCGATCCGAGAAGAAACTGCGTGCGATACGCTCTGTCTGCGACCACTACTCATTTCCTTCTTCTGGAATTCCTCTGATTAAGCAGGTTACTTCTCATTCGGTTTTCGAGCGCATCTACAGCACCATGCAATACATAACTTTCTTGCTGTTTTGAAGACACTTGCTAGATTTGTTTTTCAGTTTCTGTAACCACCTCGTTTGTGCGCCTTATTTCTGTTTGTACTGCCGCTATTCCGCCTACCGCACCCTCTAGTTCAGAAACCCTGTTTGTTAAGTCTCCGATCCTTCGACGTGAGTTGGTTTAGTTTGTCCGTGGTCTCTTTCTGATGCCTTGCATTTTCAGAGATGACAGTGTTCAGTTTTTCAAGTATTTGATCAAGCTTGGCATCATCGGGCCCGGGGTTGGCCTCGATATCGCCGGAACATATCAGCAGATTGAGCAATGTCAGAACGTTACTAGTAGAATGTGCGCACTGGGGAGCACCTTGCGCAGAAATGAGGCACTACTTGCAAAACTTAAGGTCATCCTTCTTTCTACCTGCAGATTTTGGACAAAACGCACCCACACGCGCTCTATAAGTACAGAGGTCGTCACCCATTGTTAACACGGGGCACAAAGACAGTACTGAAAACAGTTGGGATTTGCGGTCGACAAATGACTAGGAAATACAACCACGAAGTGGGTGGGCAACACAACTCACCCACGACGAAAAAACACTTAAAGTTAGCGTGTTAGAAGATTGACCGCAAAACCCGCTTGACTTGATGTAGCCTGACGTTTTTGTAAGATCGATGTTGTTGTGGCGCTGGTTGTCCGATGAATCCGATAGCGAAGCAGCACGTGGCGGTCCGCCTTGCTGACAGCCAACGTTACTAAAACACTCAGTTGGGAAACTCGCCCTGGAAAGCTGGGCCACTGGCGTCCACCGAGACCGGGCTAATTACGATAACAGCGCCACCCTTTAGCGACGAGTTGAAACATGAAAGTTGCTTTATATGGCTACTGCAAGATGGCCCTACGAGATGGCGCCACCGGCCCGTTCCGTGACTCGACGGAACCGGTAAGTGCAGCAGTGCAGTTCACGGAGTGGCCGCTGCGGGAGAAAAGGCAGCGTTGCGATCGCCATTAGCTCGGTACTGGGATAAGGATCGGCGCCACTTTTTCAGAGCAGGCTCTATGGCAGTTTCCCAACTGAGTGGTTCTAGTAACGTTGCTGACAGCGAATCCAGAGAGGTGATGGCTGGTCCTGATGTGCGGGTGAGCGGCGCTTGTAGATGGCGGCAAAAAATCCCGCGCCAACGGTCGCCGCTTTTTTTTTACTTATCATTATTTTTTATTTCTTTTTTATTCTTTTATTTTTTCAATCTTTTCAAAAATTTGTGTCCCGATGAGCATTATGATTGGTGAACATCTTAAGACAAAGTTTAATGACCACGAAGGATTTAATAAAACAGGTGAGAAGGTATTTAAAAGGTGCACCAGAATCGGAGATCTTTCGTGCAAAACTGAATATTATTTTTTTTAAATTTTATTTAAACATACTGCAGGCTTTAATCAGGCCCATGCAGGTGTGGGGTACATACAAATAACAAAACTATACATATAAGAAACAAGAAACACTTTGGCAACCATATATTGTTCATACAACGACACATGTATATAAATGCCATCAGCATAATAAACATTCCTTAATCAACTGCCTAATATACAATAAAAAATGCATGTACAAACACCAGGAGATGTAGAACTTTCAAAATGTGTGATTCTCAAGAGAATTATTGAAGTCGGGGACAAAAAGAATATCACGAGGGAGGGCGTTCCAATCCGTAATAGTACTTGGGAAAAAGGAATACTTAAAAATTTTAGTTCGAGCGGATATTGGTACCAGGGAATACTGATGATGGTGCCTAGTTTCCCCAGATGATGATGGGGATAAATATAGACTTGATTCAATGCGGGGTGTGTTATGATAAAGCAAAGACAAAAAATTTAGTCTGGCAATTTTTTGATGATGCTGGAGTGATGGTATATTGTTTGCCAAAATTTATGAAGACCGATATAGCCGATTTTACTTTCCATAGATGAAGCGAATAGCTTTCCTTTCAACCATCTCAAGCTGTGACGCATCCTTTTTGGTATTCGGGTCCCATACTACGCCAGCATATTCTATCTTCGCGTCGGACCAAGGAGTTATATGCTTGCAATTTAACTGAAGGGGCAGTGCTTCTAATTTTCCGACGTAACAAGCCCAATTTATGAGAAGCGGAGGAACAGATGTTTTGAATGTGTTGGGACCAACGGAGATAGTGGGATATGGTTGCGCCGAGATATTTGTATTCAATCAGATAAGATATTACATCGTTGTTTAATTGATAAGTGAACTTCAGTGGTTCCACTTTTCTTGTAATACGTAAATGAACTGTTCTCGTAAAATTTAGCTGCATTTCCCATGCGAAGCACCAATTGCAGATAGAGGCAAGATGAAGAATTCAGTGATATTTGGTCGGCAACAGTGGATATCCTTTTGAACAAAATACAATCATCGGTTAATAAACGAATAATTTACATCTGGGCTGACAACTAAGACAATATCATTTATATACGTTAAAAACAACAACGGGCCAAGCACACTGCCCTGAAGAACATCTTAGAAACACCCAGAATACCGGAGGCATGACCACCAATGTCGACAAACGGACTGCGATCGAGACAAGTTCGAACCTATCCAGTTGAGAATATCAGACGGTATTCCAAGACACTCTAATTTATAAAGAAGTTTGCCGTGTGGAACTTTATCGAAGGCCTTGCTAAAGTTTAAAAAATAATATCGACCTGACCAGATTTGTCTAAAGTAGCAGCGAAATCATGAACTGTGGTGACAAGTTGCGTAATGCCAGATAAACCCCTTCGGAACCCGTGCTGAAATGGTGTAAGCAAGTTTCTCTCTTCTAAGAAATCTGGAACATAATTACTCACAATATGCTCCATAAGTTTGCACCAAGTACTTGTAATAGAAATAGGACGATAATTACTGACTTCTGAACTATCACGCTTTCTATGATATGGGAACGACACGTGCGGTTCGCCAGTCACTAGGTAGCGCACAAGAACTGAAAGAATCGAGAAAAATGACAGTAAGAAAACGTGCAAGCGATTCTGCATATCTGCACACGAAGGCGTTTGGGATTTTATCAGGCCCGCAACTAGACTTAGTTTTCAAGTTTAGTAACGTAACAAACACACCGCGAAACGTGGTAAAATCGGGGTTTCGTGGGGTATTAGGAGCAACGGGGGTGTACGTGTCTAAATCAGAAAATACAGATTGAAAATATAAATTGAACTCTTCAGCAATTTTCTTTTATCAGTGATAGCCGCGTCGTTAACCTTTATCTGGTCGACAGGCTTTGTACTTTCTGAAAGACAATTCCAAAATTTTGCAGGGTCATGTTTCAAGAAGTTAACAAGGGTGCACGAAAAATATTTATTTTTAGGTTCCTGGACCTTCCTTGTCATTTCATTCTGTAAACCTTTTACATTTCCAGTTTCAGGAGCTCTTTTAAACCTTTTGATCCGGCGGGAAAGGTGAATTATTTCGCGGTTTATCCAAGGCATCCTACGTCCATTTACGCCGATCCGCTATGAAGCTTTCTAAACAATAGTTACACATATAAATGAATTTCTCCCACAGCAAAGTCACATTGTCTTCGATAAAGTCGCTGAAACAAAAGTCAAGATAATTCAATACACTTTCATCATTGGACCTTGAAAAATCAGTCACAGTTGAAGTAACCCTTTTCCGTTGTGAGTGGCGGTTCACATGGCAGTAAAAAACCACTAATTTGTGATCCGACTCACTCTCCTCGAGATTTACGGTATAATCAACAAAAGCGCGGCTGACAAAGATAAGGTCCACAATTGAGCGACTGGAACCACTTTCCCGTGTAAAATCTTGAACGACTTGGGTTAGATCGCATGCGAGCATCATGTCGAATACAATTTCATCACCAGGAGAGCTAGATAATCGCAGCCAATCAATATGGGGGAGATTAATATCGCCAAACAGAATAATTTGCTCGCCTCTGTATTTTAACAGGTCATCATATAGCCGATTTAAGTAGTCTGGACCAGACTTGTACACGTTACTGAAAAATAGTAAGGAATTACAATTACAATTACTCCGAGGCTAAATTGTAATTTATTACAATTACAATTACTCTCCCATGAAAGTAAGCGACCGTTACCCCAAAAGTAATCCGTTACCTTCGTGGCATTACTTTCAACAATATTTACCTCAATTAAGAAACAAAGTGAAGAAGGTTATCAAAAATTCTTAATGCTGCCACCTGTTCCATTTATTGACCTTGAGTATTTTAAGCAACAGCTGACTCTCGAAAGTTTCGTCAGACATTTTGCGTTATTTCTTACTCAATATGTTCACTGCTACGCTGAACACCCTTTGAACTGAGGCACTGGATGGGAGTGCCATATTGTGCCTCACGAATGCTTCATGCTCTGCATGGAGCTTTTTCAGCGAAGCAACGGAAGTACTATTTAGCTTGAACTATTTAGCTGATAATTATAATAAATAAGGTTTGGCTCGATATTCTTCTTCCTTTGGTTCTGAACAGGTCGAGCCTCGGTTGAGACGTTGGGGAATAAGAAAAAGTTTCCAATATTTAAATATAAGTAATCGAGAAAAAAAAAACAGGACACTTATAACAACAATTAATTGGAGCGTTTGTTAAAACAAGGAAATGTAAACGCACGTTTTCCATGTGTACCTTTCTTGGTGCCGTTCAAAAACGCACGGAGCACGGACCGACTGCAGTTTACTCCGGTATTCTCCAGATAGATGTCCGCTGATGCCACGGGCAGCGAAAGGCAGAAAACTAAGCGACGCTATGGCCACACTCATGAGTTTCACTCTTTGAATCTTAAGTCTAAGTCAGCCACCATTATGTTTTATTTGTAAAAATATTTGCTTGGGATAAGATGTCGATCCTGCTGGGGTAAAAACAGGAAGAAGAAAAAGAAGACTATTACCATTTCCGTGGTGCTCGCAAAAAGCTGACTCACAAAAAGGGTAACTGAGGATGCAGATAACCTGGTTGAAATTCACAAATAAAATGGGCCAACCCTAGAAGTTGGACTACAAAAAAAGTAAGCAGCTTTTAAAACATGGTCAGATAAGGTGAAAGAAGCAGAAAAAAATACATCCTGTTTTCTAAGAGAAGATGAGAAGTGTGCAGCAACGAACGAGGATGCTTGTGGCAATAACACCTTCACATAATATCACATCTCTCTTAGTGGATTTAAGGGTTGACAGAGCGTTGTCTCATGTTGTGACATTATGAAAATGGTCGTAGTCACTATAACCGAGAAGGACATTGTTAATTCTTGTCTGTGCACTTACCACCTTGAGCTTCTCAAAGAGGCATACAATCACTTGGTGTCTTCCTCTCCCCGCCTTCGATCGCAAAGAAAAAAACAGACACTAAAAAAGGCGGATATAACTTCACCCACCCCTTTTTTTTTGTAGAAATGTTTATTTGGATTTTTTGACATTGGTTGTTAAGGTTTAAAAAAAAAAAGATTCAGGGGCTTGGTGTTGCAAAAATAGGCTTTGCGGAACTGAAAAGTGCCAAGCCTTCCTTTGGAGTGTCACTGCGCTCAACTTTACCAAAATGAAAACGACCTTCTCTTTAGAAGGGGGAGGGGGGCTGGATCGGAAAAAAATGTAACGGATTACAAGGAATCTGTTACGTAAAAATGTAAGGGAATTACTTTAAAATTACTCTAGAAAATATGTATTTATTCCGTTACTAAATTACCGATAAATGTAAGGGATTACAAGTAATTCCGTTACTTGTAACGGATTACGTACAAGTCTAGTCTGGACTAGCGGAAGGGGATCTATATATGGCGCAAAGTATAATTTTATGACACCAAACATTAAGACGAAGTATTAGACTTTCGTGATCACTAATTTTATCTAATACTATAGCAGAAATAGATGGCTCTATTACAACTGCTACACCACCACCACGAAAGGGACGGTCCCTGCAAAACACTTGATGGGATTCCGGAAAGATTGCAGCATCGGACACAGAGTCATTAAGTCATGTTTCAGTAATCACAGTGACATGGGGGTCATAATTGAGAAGAACGAGTTCAAACCACTCTGCTTTATTAACTATACTTCTCGCATTCCAGGAGACAAAATTGTTTAGAAACAGGTAATGGTTTTCGTCATTCATCAACAGGAGCTTGATTGGCATTGGCTACCTTGTGCCTTTGTAGATTCATCCCAAGCAAATAGTCATTGACAATTCGTAGTTTGTCGTTTACGAGAAATACTTTTAGTTTATTCGTTCTCTCGACGCTCGCACTGTTCCATAGCAGTCTTCTTTTGTTAAGCGTTTCCTGAGAATAATCGTTTTGGATGTAAACGTTGGTACCTTTAAGTTTTTTTGCATTACGCTGGATTTCTGCCTTTTCTTTTTAGTCTTGGAGATACAAAATAATCGGCCGTTTTCCCACGCTTTTTCCTAGGCGATGAATTCTTGCAACAGCAACAGAGGTGCAGGAGACTCCTAGTCGCCTTGAAAAAATATTTTCGACAACCTTGCCTCTCAAGTCCTGCTCGTATTCATCTGGTGCGTATGCTACTCCAAAGATAACCAGATTTCAGCGTCGATTCCGGTCCTCTAAATTAGCAAGCGTCACATTTTGTAGTGTTATTGCCTCCTCTAGCTTGTTAACGGTCTTTTTAAGTTCATCCACCTCCAGTGATTTAGCTTTTAACTCAAGCAATACATTGTCTACTTCTGCAATTCTTGACAGCACTTCAGTAACTGATTTATCAGTGCCGGATTGTTGTAGTTTCAGGTCAGCTTTTTCCTTGTGAATTATTATTTTTGCCCGTTCATCAACGACTCAAACATTTCTTCAACCGTTGGCCTTGGATTTGTCTCGACGTCACCACATAGCAGCAGTTTACATACATCAAAACAGTCAACAGCAATTTCACAAAGTGTTTGTGGGCACGGCACAACTATAAGACACATATCATCACTCCAAAAGCATGAAGGATAACTGACTTGTACGTAGGACCACGACATGGTCAGCCACTTGTTCTTGTTGGCCTTGCCGCGCCCACTGAAGTTGTAGTTCTGAAGACAGTCCTTTATGGATGCGGTTGACGGTGGCATTACGAACCCGGATGAATCAAGGGGCGTTGCCAGCAGCGTGTAGCTTGGAAACAGGCGATGAACTGGCACAACTTGATGCATGATGTATATAATGCATACACAATGTAACATATATAATACATGATGTGATGTCACTTTTATTATTTTCGGGAAAACAATTTTTATTGGTCAATGGTTAAGGTAAGGCCTCAACGGCAGTTGCAGCTGCTTAATAATCGTTTCGTGACCATAAGTTTTAGAGTGCAGGTTTTAGGTGCCCGTTTCCGGCTTGAGCGGTGACGCCGTCGCCGTCAGCGTAACCCCGCGTTGCATTATGGGACGCTTCCCATAATGACGTCTCGAGGGTTACGAGGGTTACCTTCACGAGGGCTACGAAGGTTACCCTCACGAGGGTCACAAGGGTTACTCTCACGAGGCTCACAAGGGTTACCCTCACGAGGGTCACCCTCACGAGGGTCACAAGAATTACCTTCACAAGGGTCACCCTCACGAAAGTCACGAGTGTTACCCTCAGGCGGGTTACGAGGGTTGCTCTCACGAGGGTTACGAAGGTTACCCTCACGAGGGTCACGAGGATTACCCGCACGAGGGTCACGAGGGTTATCTTCACAAGGGTTACCCTCGTGATGGCACGCGTGACAACACGTGTGACGTAATTATGGAAAGACGTGACGTATGGCGTCCAGTGACGTCACACGCATCTAACATTGTAGGGGAGATTTTTCCGTTAAATTTGGCGGAAAACTATTCCCGCTAATTGTACCCTCATGACATCACGTGTGACGACACGTGTGACGTCGCGGGGGTGAAACTTTACCTCTAAATATAGCGGAAAAGTTTCCTCGCTAAGTTTAGCGGGGAAGGAAGGGGGACTAACCTCCCCTCCGTACCCTCCCCTCCTCCTCCTCAGGAGCTGCGGTCTAATTCGGCGTTAAAGAAAATTGTAAACGTCTTTCTTTTTTCAACGATGCATACGGAAATTTTTATGTTAGTGATTTTAAAAGCGCCTTTAGCATCGTTTTGAAAAAGAAAGATATGAGCTTCGGGCGATCGAGCGATTGCGCTAACTGTATCATAAAACATTTCGTAAACTCCTAATTGTCGGGTATTATAAGATACGACCTTCAGTTTAAACTGCTTATGAATCTGACATTTCTTGGGTTGAAGAACCGAATACACTGTATTTTTGCTTTTTCTTTTTTCCTACTTGAAAACGATATTCCGAATTTAGAAATTGCAAACTTAGTAGAATATCAAGTGAAAAAAAACTCGTGCGCGTGTCTTTAGCAGTAACACCTTTCAAACTGAAATAAAACTGCATATCAGTAAAGCTGTTTGGTACTGTGTACTCTTGGCTCAATGTTGCTACAGTCAATAACAATGATGAACAAAGTTTTCAAAGAACATTTCTTGACATAGGTTCGCTTTACCGAATGCAAAAATAATGGTTGAAACGCCAGTTGTATTTAGTGGGTGGAAAGGCGGGTGCTTCAACAAACCTTTGACTCTAAAACCAACTGATGGAAGCAACCATTGTCCTTTCTAAATGATTGTTGCCATCTTTAAATATAGATTCGATATATTGCTAATGTGCCCCGCTTACAATCAACCGCACAATTGTTAACATATTATGGTATTATAAGCGTAAAGGATATTTATGAATTTTATTGTTTGCATTTTTATTCTTGTCGAATGAAAACTTCAGATCATTTTTAAAAATGACATCTGACCTATTGAAACAAATAAGTGACCTTCGCACCCGCAGCTGTGGCAGGAGGTTAGCGCCGCGCCGGCGCACTGAATGTTTCTCGCAGTCGCTGACATACAACTTATCTTTTATTTGAAACAAGTATCTAGAAGAAAATATTAACTTTGATACAATTACTAGTAAAAAAAATGCGACAATTTTTCGTAAACAGTAGACGATAATGCATTAGCCTGTATCTTGTATTAGCAAAGTTTTGATGTTTAAGCCTTTATCGTAATTTTTGCTACAAAACAAGTCATCTAGGAAAATTTGATCTATGTCATTTATAATTCCATCAGCTGTTGATAATTTTTTATCTAGTGTTTGACATGTTCCATATAGAATTGTATACATTCATACGGTATTTACTTGTACTCATATTGTTACACGTCATATTTGTTGTACTTTTTCACAAAACGCTGCTGTCTGTAAGGGGCCTTCAGGCACACTAAAGCTGTCAACGACATATTTTTCGCCCGGGGACCCCCAACACTGTGTTGGAAAATAAGATAACATTGAAATTGAATATAAAGAGCTCACGCGTGCATTGGGTTACTTAACACTTTTTTCTAGCATCAGACTTCTGCCGAAAGCCAAAAAACTGCAAATATAAAAACAAAAACCTCTCGCTCACATTAGAGTCAAGGTCTGCGGACAAGGCGAAACGCAGAGCCAACGCTATCGAAAAAATTCTCAAGTTTTAGGAGTTTTCCTCCAAAATATTCAGTATCACACCACCAAGAAATGTGAGCTAGCCTCTCGACAATCTCCGAGGAAGAGCTTGATTGGGCAGATGCAAAGCGGTGTGCTCGGTTTTCGTGACCTTGCGATAACTCGGCGATGGTGGTGATATATTTGTCAAATAAATTGACTCGAACGAGCGCTTCGTTTTCAGTTGAGTCTGTCCAGCCGTCCCCTGCAGTCCTGTTGGAAGGCTGGCCATTTTGGGAGACTGTCCGAATAGTGATCCAAGGAAAAGAAGGAACGTAGAGCTCGACGCAAGGTGAGAATCATATAACCAGTTCAAAATTCATGTAATATTTTCAGCACTTTTTGGTTTATTCTAACAGTGGTGGAATATTAAGCTTAACTAGACTCTGCTTTACATTGTGAGGGTGCGGTTTAACCATGCGATAACTGCGCGAGGGAACTCGCCACTCCCGTGTCACGAATACGTCGACCATAGGCGGCGCGAAAGGGCAGTGCATATAAGGGAAAGAGAAGAGGTGTGCGCCATTTTGTAAATAGACGCGTTGTGGGTAGTGGGCGAGCTTTACAAACTGCACTCGAAGGTAATAAACTCCAAAACCCTAACATGATATTTCCTTAAAACGTGAAAATAACTGAAGAACTGTCGCTATTATAATAGCGGAGCTTCGTAAAACACCAGAGTAACTGGGTTGAACGAGTTCTACAAATAAAATGTTAAAATTATAAAAAAATAGAAATTTCTGCGGATTACGGATCATCCTATTGAAATAATACCGAAATTTTAACGTTTAATAACGTCGCACAATAAATATGCTTAGTCTTTTACACTAAACTCCACGGCCCGCCCAAACCCCAGCCAGTTGGTATCTGTATTTCACACGCCTATCTCAGTTCGTTCTTATTGAAAATATCATTCAAGTATACAATTAAATTCAAGAGGAACACAGAAAGAAGGTCTGATTATACTTCTGGATTTCAGGTACAAATGTCATAAATTTTAATATTTACCTGATAGGTTTGGAACATTCGATCTTTAAGTAAAATTTGTTTGTTTCTATTTCCAGACAAATATCAAGATGAAGACACTCATTGTGTTCATGTGCTTAATGGTCGCCGGCTGGGCTCGTTACGAAAATGAGATGAGGCGTGCTAACAACCGATTCGCGGTTGATCTTATTAAAGGCCTCCCAAGTTCTCCAGAGAAGAACATCTTCTTCTCACCTTACAGCATTTCAACCGCAATGGGGATGGTTTTTGCAGGAGCTAGGGGTGAAACCCTAAAAAATTTGTATGACGGATTTGGCTATCTCCGCTCTGGTCTTAAAGAGGACTGGGTATTGCAAGCGTACGCGGATCATGCTGAGCAGCTCCAAGTTGGGCAATCGCAGTCGACCTTCGACGTTGCCAACGCCGCTGCCATTCACGAACGTATGTCCCTTCTCAGTGCTTTCGAGAGCACCTTGGATAGCACCTTTCATGCCCAACTGCTAAAGGTAGACTTCGTCAACGGAGGGCAGGCAGCCATCGACGAAATCAACAGGTGGGTCAAGCAAAAAACCCATGACAAGATCGATGAACTTTTCGATGATCCTCTCGACCCGGACACAAGGCTCGTTTTGCTGAACGCCATCTTTTTCAAGGGAGTGTGGAGCACAAAGTTTGACGAGAGTGCAACTACTAAGAAGCAGTTCCTGAACGGTGGCACGACTCCAACACAAGTTGACACCATGACAAAGAGCATCCGCATTGGCTACAAGTCGTTTCCGACAATGCGGTTGGAGGTCGCAGAATTGCCTTACGCTGGCGGCAACTACAGTATGGTCATATTGTTGCCAAGGGGGAGCGAAGGAATAGAAGGATTCAAGCACAACCTGACGGAAAACCATCTGCAAGATATAATCGGTCACGTGGAGCCCCGTAAAGTCACCGTGTCTCTTCCCAAGTAAGTAGTCTACGATGAGAATGAGGTTAGAGGACGTTAAGAACTTCAAATATATCTTATGCTTTCAAAACATGAGGGAGGATGCAATATAAGCAGCTTTTGCGCGTTTGTTTTTTAAGAAAAAATTTGGCTTAATTAGTCCGTTAACATAAATTCAGGTTAGAGAAAAGCATGCTTTCTTAACATTATCCTTTATGGGATTAGAAGACCGATACTCCTGGTCCATTTTTTATCTGGATGAGAATACCAACTGTGAGGAGTTTTTGAAGCACCATTGTATAACGCTGTGTGAAAACACCCAGGTTAGGGGTCATACTGCATTGGCTACCATTAACAGTGGATACAAGAGATTCACCCTAGGTCAGACCAAATTTGGGTTTTTTTTATCCTTCACGCCACTAGTTTGATCATATGAAAATTTAGAGTACTGTATACCAAATTGATTCTTGTCACTCCTCTCAAACTCTTACAAGATTGATGTCTCGAACTTGGTGGAACCTAGAGGCTCTCGCAGGTTGTATTCGTCGAAGCCCGCTTCACGCTGCAGCACTGCAAGACTCCAGGCTTTTTATTTTCCTGCAGATTCAAACTGGAAGCTGAATATTCACTCAAAGACAACCTGAAGAACTTGGGCATCACCGAGATGTTCAGCGCTCAGGCTGACCTGTCTGGCATCACGAGCGATGCAGACCTCACGGTGTCGGACGTGGTGCACAAAGCGGTCGTGGAAGTCAACGAAGAAGGCACGGAGGCTGCCGCTGCTTCGGGAGTCGTTGCCGTCAACAGGCTGGTTGCGGTGCCTAGTCTGGAGTTTAATGTCAACCAGCCTTTCCTCTTTTTCATTCGGAACACCCAGACGCAAGATTTGCTCTTCGCGGGACAACTCAACCATCTCTAAAGATCTCAGATTTTTCCGCAATGCAAGAACGCTGGGAGCATATAATTTTTTTTAAATAAAATTAAAACGTTTAGCGTGCAACTTGTCTCACAAAAAATCTGAAAAAGAATTGGCCCCTCGACTGCATGACTTTTGGAACCGAGTCGAGAGAGGATAGCCATGCATTGTCAATACTAGAATAGCTTGAGACAAAAAGTGCAGCAAGCGGTGGGAGCGGGGGCTATTAGGAGTTTGTTCCCCGATCCCTCTCCAAGTCACTAAAGCCAGAAAAATTTTAGGCATCGCCTCCGCCTCCCCTCCCCTCCCCCCCCCCCCCCCCACGAAAAAAAAATTACTTTTTCTACATCACTGGCTGAGCTTGATTACATTGTTGAGCAGCGCAGCACTCATAAAGTGAACAAATTCGATAAAGTGCTTGAGCAGCAATATTAAATATACGGAACCCCGTTCAATATGGGAAACGCCATTGTGCGTACATTTTCGTAATATTTGTATGGCAACTCATTCATGAGATCAACGCCACCACGTTACCAACATTCATAGTTTGTTAACGCGGAGGAAGTCCTTGTATACCCCTGTGCCGGTTGGCTGGGGAATGTAGGTATTTCTCCCGGTGGTTAAAATAACCGCAAGAGAGACTCTGAGGTCACGTGACCGGCTCTGTGGGGATATGAAACTAAAAGTACCTATACTTCGTTTCTTCTGGCGCAGCCGACGCTACGAGCGCGAGGGACCAACCAGTCAGAGTCAAAAGCGCACCACCGCAAGGCAAGAACGCTGCTTGTGTTTTTTGCAAGAACGTTGTGTTTCTGTACGTGTTCTACCGTCCCTGAATCAATCATAAACAGAAAGGCCCAGTGACTTGCGCTTTTGACGCTGTTCGATTGGTCCCATTAGCTCGTAGTGTCAAGCTGCGTCTGGTCTTAAGCTGAAACGAAGTACTGGGTGATTCAAGGAGCGGCCAGGCTCTTTAAATCGACCGCAAAATTCGGTTTCTTAACCTATCGCGCTACGACTTTGTGCAGCGTTGCCCACAGATAGGTGCATTTTTTTTTTGCAAAATTTGCAAAGAGCGAACTTACCTGAGGAAAAAGTAAAGAAAGAAAAAGGCTGAGCGCCTATGGAAACACAGCGAAGCCACTGGTTAGCTCCTATGGAAACGCAGCGAAGCCACTGGATACGGCACCGTTTCGCACGGGAGACAAGAGATGGCGCAAGCGGTCGCGACGCCAACTGCCGCCAACGAACGAGCATACGTCGCCGAGAGCCGGCGTCTTTAGCAGACGATCTTTTCGACTAAAAGCGGCGCGAGCTTTTTTAATATCAGTTGCCAATGCATTATTTTATCATCCTTACTAATAAAACACATTGAATGGACGGATAATCGAATAAAAAAATGGTTTGTCGGGTTATTTTAACGGTTTTTTTTCGTGGTACTTATGTCGTCTGCTTTGCAGTTCCTTGTTGTTACCGCACCTGTTTTTTGTATCTGCGCACTGTCGCCGCCTGTGGAACGCGCGCCGCTTTTGACTCGAACATATCGTCTGCTAAAGACGCCGGCTCTCGGCGCCGTATGCTCGTTCGTTGGCGGCAGTTGGCGTCGCGACCGCTTGCGCCATCTCTTTCTCCCATGCGAAACAGCGCCGTATTGTTTGAAGACCGGTGGCTTCGCTGCGTTTCCGTAGGAGCTAAGCCTTTTTCTTTCTTTACTTTTTCCTCAGGTAAGTTCGCTCTTGGCAAATTTTACAAAAATGCACCATCTGTGGGCAACGCTGCACAAAGTCGTAGCGCGATAGGTTAAGCAAACCGAATTTTGCGGTCCATTTAAAGAGCCTGGCCACTCCTTGAATCACTCAGTATAGACCAACTCAACTCTCTGATGTCACGCCACTGCGGTAGCGCTGCTGTCGGCACTGCGCATGCGCAGATGCTTCTCCTCAAACAAATCTGGTTTCGGCACTCAGAGGAAAAATCAAATGGTCTCTAAGGACTAACGGCAACATTTGGTCCTCTGAACTCCCATTTGCTCCCCGAAGAGACCATCTGGTTCGAGCTAGGTGCTGTGCGCAAATTCTGAGGGCTAACTGCACTCGACCGGAACTAACCGGGAGCAAAAACATCCGCGGGAGAAAAAGCGCGGGAGCAAAAGCAGCGAGGCGCGCGCGCGAGCAAAAGCAGCGGGAACAAAAAACGCGTTGACAAGATGGCGGTGTCTGCTGCATCACCGATGGCTATAGCGTTAGCGACGCACTTACTGTTTCGGAACGCAGGGGGAGGTATTCACAGACAATCGTAGCACCAGAAACTGCAGGAGAGGGCATGTTTTAAGGGTTGGAGCTGACTTTATAACGATCGCAGCCTCTGTTCCAGCACGCCGTGGAAGCCAGCGCTGACTCGAGCGCCGCCATTGTTGATGCACTGGCCATGCGGCTTTTGACCGTTGTCCTGGAGTCCTTCCCCTTTGCATTCTTTGTAACGTGCTTTGAAAGTGTTTATATTTTTCTTTTTTGTTTAACTGGGATGAAAATAGCCGCTTAGCACGTGGTAAAAACGTTTCCAAAGACAAACAAGGTTAATTATTTTCTTATCGCATTCGTTAAAATATATGTTTTTTTTTCGCAAGGGACAACGCGGTTGCCATGGAGACGCGCATGCGCATGGGGCAGTCTATGGGAAAGCGAGAATATGGCTGCTGTGAGCCTATGGGGACGCTGTTTTGTTGACGGTCACAAATAATTACGGTGTGTACCGTTACTTCTTACTAAGAAATGCACTGCTTGGAAAGTTTAGCAAAAATATTGGAGAACAATATTGGTGTGAAAGCAGCACCCTATTTGTAACATCGCTCATGGTTGAGATGGTCACTGACCAAACGACTCCTTTCATAGAGTAATATAAAAGGCGCATGGGTAGCCTAGGGGTGGCGATTCAATTAGTGTGTCGTCGCATGTGTGTTGAGCGTGAGTCATCTGTGTCTTAATTCCTTGTCCATGTTAAAATGTATATTAAGTGTGCAAATGTGAAATTATAGCGTTATTCCTATGTAAATGGAATGAGCGTGGAAAAGATCTACTCCAGCGATAACATATTTTTTACCCATTTTGAATTTTACGTTGATTAGCGCCACCATGGGTGTGTAAGTGCGCAATTTAGTTGTAAAAAAGGTAAGGGCGCAACATTTAGTCCCAGTGGCCTAAGTGCAGGGGTGCAAAATTTAGTCCTGGGGGTTCAACTTTGAGGGACTAACGGTAGAGGAGCAAAGGTTTCTACGGTTACCGTTGCTCCCCTAGGGGACTAATGGTTGTGGCAGCGTATTTGCTCCCTCGAGGAGCAAGTCACGCTCCCTTTTTCTTAGTGTGCGCACTTCATTCTTAGGTCTAATCGGATGTTCCGCCTCATCTTTCGCTGAGCTTATTTCGTAGATCGCAGAGATTGGCTATTCGAGTGTTTTGCGGGTGAGTAGACGCGCAGGCATTTCTTAGAGTGTGTGGGCAAACTCGGGTTTGTTTCTAAACAGTGTGCTGGTCGATAGCGTTCCACGCAGATGGCTGCCGGAAGTTCGTCCTTGCTTTGAATTATTCAAGTCCGACTTTGCCAAATAGAAAGAGGGTAAATCGGATTGTCATCTAAATAAAATTGATAGCATTCATATACTTTCAAATCGGCATATAATGTCACTTCTGGGAAAGGTCGTATTGAGCGAAACTTAAACAAAACTACAGTCAGAGCTTACGCTTGCCGAGCGAATTCGGCTGGGGCAATAGGCCTCCATGGAGATGGTGGCGTGACTTCACAATTCATCTTGCGGCTGGTTCTACCGCCTGGAGAAATACCCGCATTCGCCAGCGAACCGACCCTGGTGGAAACGATTATTTAGTAGTAATGATTCTAATGATTCAGACCGTATTGAAAACAGACGAGTCCGTTTTATATCGCAATACATATGACGTCACGGCAAAAATCGCCTAATTTTAGCATGTTTTACTTTGATACAGAAATGTTTTTTATTACACTTCGAAAACTCAATTTGATGTGGTATCGCGCCTAGTCGCTTCCATTACTGTTGGGAAAACGATAATAACAAGTACATAATTAAAATAAAAGTTCTCATCGGCAGTTAGTGCGGTTTAATAATCGCTTTATTATCATGATATTTGATTCCGCCATGCATACGAGCATTATGAGGTTAATGGCTTTAAAAAGACATTTAGAGTTAGTCGAAAGCAAAATGTAAGTAAGAGGGGATCGAGTGCTCCTAGTAACAGCGGCATGAAACGTTTATTTGATATCGAACTGTCGAAAATTAAAGTTATGGCCTTTAATTTAAAGTGATTATAGATATGTTTCTCCAGAAAAAGAGAAAAGTGTGAACCCCTTTTTTTAACGGTTGCTTTCATTAACAAACGCCTCCCGGATTTACGAAATGCATACATAGGAGTGAACGTCAGGTAATACAAAAAGTACGGGCACGTCCTGACAGGAGCAACCTGCAAACTCCATTAAAAATACATATCGGTAAAGTGTCTCGATACTGTGCACTCCCTTTTCAACGATGCAACATCCAACAAATCCGATAAAGCACGTTTTTCGGCGAAATAGAACGTATTTCTTCTTATAACTTGAAATAAACATTTTTGTATCGTGGCAGTCGACGCACGAAAACCTGTCGTTACACGATAAAAGCCAAAAGTTTGTCTTTAATCGAACAAATTATTTTTAACACAGTTACGGAACGCTCGACTCTTCACTGATTGGACACAAGTGCCACACGTACGACTAGCTCGAGTAGATCAGAGTTACTCCCGCGGGTACAATCACGTGATCTAACATAGAGCGACGTCAGCGACTCGCCCATAATATAGCCATAGCCTATACTGACAAATCCTGGCAGATCGCCCCGAGAAGTGGCCGCCGAAATGCAAAAAGGTGGAGCGGCAGACAACGGATGAGAAGAGAGCCACGCGACTGGCGCCCCGCTGCGGCGAGACGCCGAAAAAAACTTCTTCCTAGCGAACAAGTGTGTTTCAGGTCCTCGCCGCTGCAAAAAGCTGTGCGCTGACGTCCAGGTCTCCCGAGATATTTATTGTTGTTTGTTTGTTTATTTTATTTTTGACACAATTGTCAAGGGGTTGGGAGCAAAAGGCGAATACAATCACCTGACTGGGTCCCAACCCCTGTAACGACACTCAACAGCAGGGCACAAATCGATATATAGAAATAAAATGAAAATGAAAAGCCAGCTCGCAGCACAAGTCAAGAAATTATTTCAGCCAGCTAAAAACTCTTCAGCCTAAAAAAACAAAATCAAAGAGCACTGATTAATAACACAACTCACTAGGTATGTACACAAGCAACATTAAAATATTCCCTTAGGTATTTTTTGAAATGAAACATAGAAGTGATTTCCTGGGCCATCTCATACACGCAATAATGTTTGTTTAGGATATCTGTAATCTGGTAGGATAATTTTTGAGTACCATAATTAGTTCTAATTTTTGGTTTTGGAAACTGTGCTCTGTGCTCTGTGCTACCAGATCCTCATCCTTCATGCTCTGTGCTACCAGATCCTCGCGCTCAAATCTGGAACCGGGCACTCTATGGCTCCATCGTCGAACTGCCAGGCTTTGTAAGTATAGAGGAGGCTACGGTATGGCATGCTCTAAACGAGCAAGCTCCGGGCTTTCAGAGTTCCTTCCGAGTGCACAAGCCCTTTTCTTTTTCTTTTCTTTTGTTCTTTTCGGGGCGCTTTTTGGATAGGATTGCTCACAAGTGAGCCAGAGACTCTTTTCATCATATTTGTTCCGGTATGTCTCGTTCCCGGAGTTACAGTGCCGGGGTTTTCGCGGCGCCTTAAATGGCGTTACTGCGATCGCACCTTGCTGAACGCTGCGTCCCATTTTGTGGTACGACTGCCTCTGGCATAATAGATGAGGAAAGGGGCTATTTTTTGTAATGAATTTGCCTCAGTGAAAGGTACATAACGCAAATGATTGTTAGCGGGTAGATTTTGGTAACAATCATGCCATTCTTAAGTAAAATTTAAATTTCGTTGAGTAAAAAAAAAAAGTTTCAACAAACGGCCGATGTTTTTTTTTAATTATTTTTTAACGCAAGGGTTTCTTGAAGCATCCATATATCATACACGAATGCATCAACGAACCTTTGAGTCCAAAAAAATAAATAAAAAGTATTGACCGTTGGATGAAACATTTGTTTTGAGATGAGCATTGACCTGACAAAACCAAAACCTCATTGACAAAACCTCTAATGAGGTTTTGTCGATGAGGTTTTGTCAATGAGGTTCTAAACATTTGTCAATGAGGTTCTAATTTTACTCAAGAATCGGCAGGATTGTTACCATCTTCAAATATCACTAGCTCGCCTGTGTTTCAGTTTTGTGAACCGTATTTACTAGCATCAACGTAACCTCAGCCCCATAAAACATAAAATCATAAAAATTGGCAAAAAAAAAGCAGAACTTTTATCGTTTTATTTACAAGGTCAGTGACAACGCGAAACGTCAGGACTACTCTGTTACTGCATCCAAGGCGCGGATCACTGGCGGCAATATTCCCAAGCCTTTCCCTCGAAAAGTGGACCCTGAGAAATCTGAGCTCGATTAAAGAATATCTCCGAGGGAGAGCTGGACTGGACAGATTAAAACCAGGCTACTTTGCTCCCGTGACCCTCAGATAACACTGCGGTGGTTGGGAAATTTTCGCCATATAAAGTGGCTCCGATAAGGGATTCATTTTAGTTGAGTTTGTGCAGTCGTCGCTTTGAGTCTTTTGGAAGGCTTTCCGTCCTAGACGACTACCTGTACACTGATCCGCGACAAAGAGTTGAGAAGTTCTACGCAAGGTGAGAATTTTGCAATAAGATATAAAGTACATTAATACTTGAAAAAAAAAAAAGAAAACGACTCCAGTTTAATCTAATAATGGAGACATTAGAAGCTTAAGTGGAATCTACTTTGAATATTAGATGTATGGAGGGGTTTTCATCGTTTCTCAGCGACGCCTTTCTAATTGCGCTAGAGCGATTATATTTCACGAGTTGTCTCCAATTGAAAGGTGTGACTCAGGCAGCTTCAAAGCTAATATTTCAAAAATAGCTATCTTGGTTTTTTTTTATTATCCTGTTTAAAAGAAATAAAAAATTCTGCGATAAATTAAAAAAAAACACATTATTTCCTTTTAGATTTCATTTTGCGGCCTCTCCAGGCTTAAAAAGTTAACACATATATTTTATCTATACTTTTTCGTTTATCCTTTGGCTGATATTTATTTAAGGTAACAAATGAAAGTAGGCACGAGGGGGAATAACAGGTCCACGGCGCAGTTCAGTTCCGACTACCAAAGTAACAAACTCAATATTTAGCCTGTAGGCTTGTGGTCATTAAGATATATTTGTTTCTTTCTGCTTGCAGACAAACGATCAAGATGAAGACACTTATTGTGCTCATGTGCTCACTAGTCGTCGTCTGGGCTCGTTACGAAAATCAAATGAGGCTTGCCAACAACCGATTCGCGGTTGATCTGCTTAGAGGCCTCCCCAGTTCCCCAGAGAAGAACATCTTCTTCTCACCTTACAGTATTTCAACCGCGATGGGGATGGTTTTCGCAGGAGCCAAAGGTGAAACCCTAAAAAATTTGTACGACGGCTTTGGTTATCTCCGCTCTGGTCTGAAAGAGGACTGGGTATTGCAAGCATACGCGGATCATGCTAAGCAACTCCAAGTTGGGCAATCGCAGTTGACCTTCGACGTTGCCAACGCCGCTGCCATTCACGAACGCCTTTCCCTTCTGAGTGCTTACGAGAGCACCTTGAATAGCACTTTCCATGCCCAACTACTGAAGCTAGACTTCGTCAACGGTGGGCCGGCAGCAGTCGACGAAATCAACAGGTGGGTCAAGCAAAAGACCCATGACAAGATCGATACACTTTTCAATGGTCCTCTCGACCCGCTCACAAGGCTCGTTTTGCTGAACGCCATCTTCTTCAAGGGAGTGTGGAGCACAAAGTTCGACGAGAACGCAACCACTAAGAAGCAGTTCCTGAACGGTGGCACGACTCCAACACAAGTTGACACCATGACAAAGAGCATCCGCATTGGCTACAAGTTGCTTCCGACATTGCGGTTGGAGATCGCAGAATTGCCTTACGATGGCGGCAACTACAGTATGGTCATATTATTGCCAAGAGGAAGCGAAGGAATCGAAGCATTCAAGCACAGTCTGACAGATCATCGTCTGCAAGATTACATTGGTCACGTTGAGCTCAGGGAGGTAGCCGTGTCTCTTCCCAAGTAAGTAACCCATAGCAGCACGTTGAAAAAAGCGCCTATCTTGGCCCAAGTTTGTAAATAATGGGGGACTAACTTCAGCCTCATAAAGTTTTGCCCTACGGCGTTGGAGCCGAACAACGTTTTTCTTTTCATTAACCAGCCATAGAGGGGCCAAGGCTGTCTTGTTTCTGGTTCGCCAGATACCATTAAAAAGTGGAAGAGTTTCGTAAAATATTTCATGTCAGAACCAAGCAACCGACAGTGAAGCTTAATTGTGGTATTTTCTCGGAAATTGAGCTCTAGAGATGCCAGATGTTAACTGAATAAATCGGGACTTGAATCCTAACTCTGGCACTCGTTTGGTAATTTAGGAACAAGATACCCGAATTTTGGCAAAAGAATATCAAGCTTGGTTATACCTTGGCTTCTTTGGGGCATTCGGGGCCCTTAATTGCCTGACAAAAATAATTCAGGCCCAAAGAACTTGACTACTTGGGCATAGTTCATGTGAAGAAAGGGGCTAGACGAATGAGAATACTGTTAAGTTATTTTAAGTTTTAACTCGAACGATATCTGGTAGATGGTGTACAATAATTTGTTTCTCTTACTCTTGGTTCACACGCAAAAATGGAGTTTAGTCACTCATTTATTAATCGAGCTAGATTAGACAAGACAAACCGCTTTACGAACATTATCGAGCTTGCAATAAGGATTTCAATACCTTCTTGTCCGTTGTCATGTAGATGATAAATCTGCCGGTGGCCAGGTTTGCAATCACCACTGCATAACCGCATTTAAAAAAAAAAAGATGCAGGTTCTTAGTCTGAATGCATTTTGCTACCAGCTACATCGGAGATTAGCACTCCTTTTTAAGGCAGACTAAATTCGGGTGTCTCTATATGTCTACACAAGTTCGATTTGATAAGAAAAAAAATTAATTCCCACATTTCGGACTGCCCACAGCCCTTGAGACCTCTTAAAATTTCTTCCGACGGGAGAAGTTACCCTGGCATCATCTGTTGGGTAGCAGTGGAACACTTCCAGTTCACTTATTTATATTTTTTTGCGCATTATTGTTTCTTTTTTTTGTCCTAAAATCTTTTTAAAAGTTCGTAAACAACCATTTCTCATAAATACTTACGTGCATTTGATTTCAAAAATACCACACAACCTTCGCTTTTGAGAAATGCTGTTCTAGGATCACCTCATACATTGAGCCAGAGTGCTAATATGTTATCTCGTCAAAAGAGACCACAAGAGCTCGATTCCACGCAAACGTAATTGTGTACTGGCCTCTAGGAGTATGCGTTTTAACTCCTCTCAAGCGCTGAAAACGTTGATGGTTCAGTTTAATTTTCTTTATTTTTCCAAAGAGAAAGAGGAGGGATCTCGGAAAGGTTCTTGGAGAAAAAGGCGAAGCCAGTCGCCTAACGAGGCACCAAGTGTAGTTCAAAATTTGCCCCCCTCCAAGGTCCCGCATTCACAGTGCCGCCCTGTTAAACCCAAGACGCATTCTTTTTCTGCAGATTCAAACTGGAGACTGAGTATTCGCTCAAGGACAGCCTGAAGAGTTTGGGAATCACCGAGATCTTCGGTACTCAGGCAGACCTGTCTGGCATCTCGAGCGATGGTGAACTCGTCGTGTCTGACGTGGTGCACAAGGCTGTTGTGGAAGTCAACGAAGAAGGCACGGAGGCTGCCGCTGTTTCGGGGGTCGCCGTCGTCACCAGACTGATCGAGGTGCCCACTTTGGAGCTTAACGTCAACCAGCCTTTCCTATTCTTTATTCGGAACACCCACACTAAAGATTTGCTCTTCGCGGGACAAGTCAACCATCTCTGAAGGAGACCAGAACTTTGCACAACGAAAACAAGCCATGAAAACAATCTTCATAAAAAAAGAATAAAAACTGCCAACGTTGTCTTTCTTGATTTATGCTGCTTGGGTTCAAATCGGTACAGCCATGACCTTGGTAGTTCTCACTGCCAATATATGTATATTGAGGTTGATTGTCTTGTAAAGGAGATGGGCGTTTGTGACGAATGCAAATGCCACAACCAGCTTCCTACAAAAAGAAAATGAGCCAAACATTTTGTAAATAAAGCACTTTTTTTCTCTTCACAACTATCGAATTGTCTTGTGAAGGTCATAAGAATTATTAAAACACAGTAAAAAAATTTACAACCGAAAGCTATTACAGCCATTCGCAGTTTGTCAACGCGGAGGAAATATGGTTGGAAATTCCAGCCAAAATATATCACAATTTGAACCAACTAAGCATTAAGAGTTCAACCCGATCGCGAAACAAACGTATCAGATTTAACCTGCTATAGAATATAACATGGTTACCTTTTTTTACCATTTGTTTGCCACTAAGCAACGTGATACCGTGAAGCTTAATTCACACTTTCTATTGACGAGCTCTCAGGCAATAGAATCTGGAACAGACCACCATGGCGAGTTTGTGCAGGCCGCCTAAACGCAATTCATGTGAAGAACTTTTTTCCCCGAGATGATACCGAAAAAAGCAAAGCCCAGATATTGGAGAAATGTTGTGTCTACCAGTGTTTGGAACGGGCCATGGGGTGTCTGAAGAGGAATGCAGCACGCGAGTGGGAGTAAGCCGCTCTGCACTCCTAGAGAGAATATTTGCTTTATATTGGTTTCTTTTTCAACGATGGTTATGTTTAAAGGTACTAGCAAAATATTAAAGGTTGATTATACATTCTCTATAAAACTCCCCTTATGATTGAAGCTTTTTGTGAGCAAGATCGTTGTGTTTAAGAAAAACAGGGTCACTCAGACAAGATGCAAACCTAGATCCTGACTCACCAGACAAAACGACAACAGAAAAAACTAGAAGCGTTCTGTCAAATGTAAAAATTAAACTAAACGTGCAAATACCAGTCCAAGTATGTTGCACAATACGGAATCAGTGACACTCGTAAAGTTAGCTAAAAAGTAAATATTTTATAAAAACACATACTGACATTGATTTTGTAGGATTCGATATACAACCTCTTTATAAGAGAAACAGTTGAAGATGTTAAAGAGAGACCGTATGAAATAATACCAGTGCCACTCGCAAAACCATTAATAGAGTGCCTAGGAAGCAACTAACTGGTACCGAATTTCTAAAAGAACAATGCGTAAGACAAAAACGTCAGCTTGGATGGTTTTATTGAGGAACTCTCTACGATATTGTTTGCGGAGTACCAGAAGGCAGCATTTTCGGCTGTTTTCAATATGTATGCTAATGATATCGTAAACATTTCTTCTGCCAAATTTATGATTTACGCAGATGACATGAGTATATATTTGACTGGAAAACAACCTGACGAATTAATTGATCAACCAAAGTCAGTACGTCCAAGGTTAGGGAAATGAACGAGAGATAATGGTTTAGAAATAAATGTTGAAAAGACAAAAGCAATTTCATATCGTGGCAAAAACAAAAAAGATATCGCTAAAACCAAATCAATTACATTAAAGTCTGCTCATGTTAAGATCCTGCCTTTATTTGAGCCATATTAGGCGTCATATTTCAGGAAACATAGTCTTGGGAGCAGCATATAAATTCAGTGATAACAGCCTCTCTCATATACTTGGCCTCACATATTGAAATAGGCATATAATCCCACGTTAGCATTATGATGCTCATACGTACTTTTTAATTTTCTTCTAGGGTTAATTTCTGTAATTTAGTTTGGGCTTCGACCACACCAGAAAATCTGCAGAAAATGCAATTATGACAAAAATAATTTTTGTGAATGGTAAAAAATGTGCAATATTACTATCTAACAAAACCCTTATTTATACAGGGCAACATAATGCCAATATTGTCACGAATGACAAGTGATGAGGCGACGAATGACTTAGTAAACTGAAGGTTTAATGGGGCGAACTTGTGCCCAAAAATAAAGGGAAAAAGAAAGATAACAACAGAGCGTCGCGGGCGTCGAAAGCGGCGAAGCAGCAGGATCGAACGCTGAGGCGAAACTGACTCCGGCTCGCCACGCAGAGCCCCTATGTACACGCGTGGGCTTCTGGAATAATCGGCTTGGAAGGTTCGACGCGTAGAACATTCAGGCCTAGAATAAACAACAATGTTCTCGAATTCACCAGAACATAAACTGAAAGCATAAATAAGATCCGCGGAACTCCCAGGAATCGAACCCTGGGCCTCCGCACGAAAGGCAAGCGCGGTAACCACTCGGCCACGCACGCACATGCTCGCTGACGCGCGTGGCAATATGAACATTTTATGCTTTCCGAATTTGCAAGCAATACAAACAAAAAACGAGAAATAACACTTGCCTTTTACGACATTTAGCAACTCTAAGAACACACGTTACAACATTTAACGACGCGAAATAATGAGCCCGGGAAAACAAACACCTGCCAAACAAGGTACTGCTTAGAGATACTACAAAACGTACTGCTATTAATATTAAATAATTTTTATTACAAAATATTCTGCCCGAACATATTTTTTTTAAGGAACTACATAGCCTTTTTAACATGCCTTGATCTTTTACCTTTTTATAAAAGCAGATATCTTGTTTTCTGGATCCTCTGTTAGTTTATCCTATTCTATGCGGAAATAGCGACATGAGAAATATTCCGCCGACGCCATTGCTTCTTTAGTTTTAGTATTCTTTGCTTTTTGTGTGTGCATAGGCAATAGTTCTCCTGGTCGTCGTGTGCTTTATAATAGACATTGTTTGTTGTTACTAATACTGTGATTATCTTTGCTTATCTTAATTATTATGTGAGTCATTAATGCTGCGAATCTGTCTGTGTGGGGTCTTCTGCTTTGTCAAGCTGTCAATGAGACAGCTTTTCTTTGCCGGCATCCAGGGTAATGCACTTTCTTGGTGCAAATAAACGTAATTATAATATACCTTGTTCTTAATACGACAAGCCGGCAGGGAGACTGAAATGGTAGTTGGGTAAACAGCCTGTAATTATTTCACGAAATTGCCCATATTACTATCATAGCAAAGATCATACTACTATATTAGAATATACTTCATGGGAAAAATTAGTGTTATTAAGAATGCCTTCGAAGAAAAAATGTTGCTTAGTGCTCTATGTTCTCCCAATTCACACTTCGGGGGAGGGGGGGGGGGTCACATTGTTCAGCGGTTTGCGTGTTGAACTGTCGAGAAACACAACACTTCTTGACGCATATCAAAATCCAAGAATAGAGACCAAGATACAGTTTTGAAGTGAACGTGGTAGGACATACTGAAACGGATAACACGTTGGCACCGCGCGCGACTATATCAAGAAGCTATTTTCGCTGCGACAAGGCCTCGTTTGCCACGATAGGACTAATTTAGATCGCAAAAATAAGCTCCTATTATTACGATGTTTTCCAGTTGAATCCATCTCGCTTCGGAGGTTGAGCGTAAACTCGTGTGTTCTCAGCCTAGATATCAAATAGTTAAGCGCAAAGTAAGCCGTGTAAAGTAGTGAAAGTAATGAAGGTGTTTCCATCGCCATTACAGCAAAGCTTTCCTAAAGGCACTGAACCATTTCAGTTCCTCGATGTTTTTTGTTTTTTTTATTGAGAGGTGTGTTTTAGTGAAATTAAAAGTTGATATCTGAAAAATATGTAATTATGCGCCTTAGGGAAAACCCTGTTGAAATAACACCGACATTCTATTACAGCCAAAATGAAACAACGACTATATCTTTTGCAGCAAATTCTCCAGCCTGCCTCGAGTTCTAGCGAGTTGAAATCTGTATGTTAGCACATTTTTCCAGTTTCTTCCTCTCTTAGTATTTGTTTAAGGTCACAAAAAAAACTGAAATAGGGGCGCAAAGAAAAAGTTTTACGGAGCAGCACAGTGACAATTGAGTATCTAAGTGAGAGATTTTATATTTACTACGTGGTAGGTTTTAATGACGAGGTCAGTAAGCTAAATGTTCTTTTTTCCTTCTGTTTGCAGAGGAACGTAAAGATGAAGACACTTACTCCGCTTACGTGCTTACTGGTCGTCGGCTGGGATCGTTACGAGAATGAAGTGACGACTGGATTCTAAATTTAGCATAGTCATTGGAACAGAGTACTCTCTCGAGGAGTCTATCTTCGATCAGGAAGTTTTCCTGCCGCACTTCGCTGTTTATCGCAACGATCGGAATGGCAACAGGGAAGGGGGGGGGGGGTTCTGCTGATTCATGAAAGTTTAAAAAGTTGCTTGGAGCAAATCACCGGCTTATCGTGCGAATTCGTTTGGTGTCGGGTCTTCCTTGCTAACGGGGACTATCTTACTGTGGTTTCATTCTATAGATCGACGTCAAGCAACACCAACCCTATTTTGTTGTTCTATAACGCTTTATCTGTGATAGAACGAGCATTTTTCCTCATCGGCGGTAATTTTAATTTACCTGATATTCCGAGATACGAGAAGCAATATCGTCAATCTTGTTTCAAATACTTCTACGATTGACACTTAAAACCACTAGATCGTTCTTAGCTGCACTGCTCAGCCTTTATTTTTTATTGTTAAGTGTCATTACTATTGACAGAGAGTGTGATTGGATCGAAGTAAAACACGCGGTCACCTATGTGTAAGCGATTATACCTAAGTTAAAACTTGGCATTTTGGGTTTTGGCAAATTCTAGAAGTATATTACGTTCATTTCTAAACTTCACTGAAAAGTCTTCGCTGAGCGAGTAGGCAGAGTTCCTAAATTTGGACGCGCTGAACAAAATGTCTTGTTTTAGTTTGAACGATACAAAGTTTGCGATGATAGGCCTGTTTTTATTAGAGCGAAAGACTCCTAGCATATGTGAACGTTCCACACACGAGGCATCAAACTCAACGCCAAGCACCTCCTTGCAAAGTGAAATATCCTTATTTTCAGAGGCAGTCCACGTTTCTCCAGATATGCCGGATATCCTGTAAAAACTCAAGATTCGACCTTCTCGACACACCTTTAAGATTCTCACACTGCGAATCCAAGATTTTAACCTGAGAAACCATTTGAGCTAAAGAAGGTAGAAGACAGTTTACGTCATTCCGCAATTGCGGAACAGACGCCAAGTTCGTCTACCGAATTCTGGCTACTTTGAATTGTTTTAAACTCGGTAAACTGTACTGTATGACCGACCTGTAGTTGAGGCAATATAGCCGGACTTTGCCAGATAAGCTTTTACTGAACTTCCGTCAGGGGACTCGGGTTAGATTCAATGTCCCCCGCTAGCATTAGCAACATTTTTATACAGTTTTGTAGGAGAAGCGCAAAAGTAAACTCTCTCACACTGAAAATGCACGCACACCAGAAAACGGTCACTCACGTCGCGCTGACCGTTTTTCTGGTGTGCGTGTATTTTCAGTGTGAGTGAGTTTACTTTTGCGCTTCTCCTACAATATGAATATCCAACTCGCCCAAGCATCCATTCTAAGAAATTTTTATACAGTCTTACGAAAAATATTACACACTGCTTGCGCACAGCAGCAGAAGAAGACATCTATCGTCACTTCGGAATATCGATACATTTTTTTTACTAACCTTTGTAAACAACAAAAGTGGGTTAAGCGACATCTTGCAGGCTGCCTTGCCGTTGTGCCCACTGAAGGGATGCGATGGCGGATGTCTGGTTATCCCCTCCGAGATTGCCGTTGATGATGATGAGGCTGGGACCAAGAACGACGTGTCAATGCGCGGTAGGTCCGGCACAATGGTAGGTGGTGTTTCCTCGAAAGATGGCGGGATCCACGTGGCAGCCTGTGTAAACAGACATGACGATGCACCTATATTGCTGTAATCGATTCTGTTGAACTCACTGAAGGCGGCAGAGACACCGAAAACCAGCAACAGCTGCGTAAACAACAGAAGTGGATTAAGCGACACCCTACAGGTCGCCCTGCCGCTGTGCCCACTTTGATAGAGAGTGTGACTGTGTCCCGCAAGCGTACGCCGACCATGCTCAACAACTCCAGCTTAAACGATCCCGGTCGACCTTCGACATTCTGAGCGCCGCTTCCATTCACGATCGTCTGGCCCTCCTGAGTTCTTACGATAGCACCCTGGACAGCAACTTCCGTGCCCATATTCTGAAAGTAGACCGCGTTAACACAGAAGCAGCAGCCGTCGACAAAATTAACAAGTGGGACAAAAAGAAAACCTACGACAAGACTGAGCCGCTGTTTTATTGGTCGTGTGGACTAGGCCACAAGGCTCGTCTTGTTGAACACCATCTTTTCCAAGCGAGTGTGGTGCAATAAGTTTAATGAAAGCTTAACAACTTAGAGGTAGTTTCCCAAGGGTAGAACAACACCGACTCAAGCTGACATCATGACGAGGAGCATGAACATAAACCACACGTTGCCGACAGATAGGCTGGCAGCCGCAGAACTGCTTTACGTTGGCAATAAATATAGCATGGTTATATTATTGCCAAGAGCCGACCAAAGAATCTAAACACTAAAGCACAATCTTTCGGAACATATGCTGCAAGATTGTATGGGACACATGGAGCCCAGGGCGGTCTACGTGTTTATTCCCAAGTAAGTACATCACGAAAAAAAAGGGATTACAATGATAAAAAAGGAAGGTGTTAAGGACTCAACTATATGTTGCGCTTTCATTACCTTGTAGGCATCTAGGTGAATGTTCTCAATTGATTTTTGTAGCGTGAGCTACACTGGCCGAGGTTGAGCAGTTTCGCGTGGCTCGCATAATGAGCCGTGCTCCGTGCTGCGCAAGCGCGAGGAGCAGTGACGTCACACGGCGCACAGCTGGCGCGCCAGAGACGCCGCCGCCGCGCACCCCGCCGCCGCCGCGCGCTCCGCCGCCGCCGCGCGCGCCTCACCGGTCTGCGCATGCGCGAGGAGCAGTGACGTCACACGGCGCACAGATGGCGCGCCGGAGCCGCCACCGCGCGCGCCTTGCCGGTCTGCACATTCCAGAGGAGTGACGTCATAGCAGCGGCAGACGCACTGGCGCCGCCGCGTGCCCAGCTGTCCGCCTCCGTTGCGCAGTAGGCAAGCCTGACGCTGCACTGAAGCCGCTTGATAGCGCCTCTTATTTTGTGCGCATAAGCTCACGCTACGTATATCCTGGCATAGCCGAGCTAAGCCACCGAATTTTTTTACAAATTTTGCTTTATAATGAGAAAAATAGGTACTACTCGCGTTATATTACTTAAGGTTTAGACAGTCAAACCCCTTTTTAAATATTCTTTTTCGCATAATATTTTTATTTCCTCTCTTCCTTTCTCACTTGAAACTTGAAATATAATACTACAGGAGCAGTCCAGTCATTATCAATGCACGCTACAAGCGCCATGTTAGGAGTCGTACTGCACTGGCCAAGCTGAGTCAACAGCGTGCTCGACACCCACACCGCTAGCTGGGGTTTGATCCGCGCCAGGGCTTGTACTTTTTACCTTTCTTTTGTTTGCACGTCTGGAATGTTCCAGATGACTCGGGAATCTTTTTTTAAAACGTAGAGCGAAACAGACGGGACGGAAGAAAGGAGACAAACAACCGCTGAACTTACAACTGAAGTTTTAATCGTCAAGGTGTCAGCGCCCCGTCAGTTCTTCTGTCGGCTAAAGAATTAGATTTTCTTTCACGACGACAGCGTGCGCGATGATTGTGCGGGTTTCAGTGGGGTGTTATTGGCTTCGTGTGTTTCCTTTGTTTCATCGTGTATATAGGCTGCGCCTTGACGATTAAAACTTCAGTCGTAAGTTCAGCGGTTGTTTGTCTCCTTTCTTCCGTCCCGTCTGTTTCGCTGTATGCTTTAAATAATCATGCCTTACCAACACGCCCAAGCTTCCATTCTGATCGAGAATCTTCTTGTTTATTCGAGCTCGGAAACATCTATATATCCACGCGCTTACAAAGGAGCTTCGCATGGCTGCTTGAGTGAGTCGTCCTTCCGTCGCTGTCCAAGGTCTTTGTTAATCTATGCTTCTCGGCGCAAGCTCGCCGCATTAAACGTTAATTTTAATGATTTTAATGATTTAATTATGTCCTCCTGTTTTTTTATTTTTTTGTGTAGAAATGCCCAAGTTGTGCGAAATTTATTCCGAAGTTTAAATTTTTAAAATTTTTTTTTATGAAACGCTGCTGCTTGTAGGAGTCCCTATTCGCCCCCAAGCTCCATTTTACAGACTTTTTGTTTTGGGAACCCTCAACACCACATTAGAAAAAAAAATGAACAAAATTGAATAGAACACAACTGACCCAGCTCGAAGGGTTTCTCTACAAGGACGACCTCCCTCGTTGCAAAGACGCAGACAACGCCGCAGCCTAATCACAAGGACAAGCTAGGAGTGATTTGCTTGTAATCTCTGTAAGAAAACTCCCCCTGGGAGACCCCTGCCTCTTGCAGTTCGTGGAAGGCGTCAAATTTCGGCAGCAAGAAGAGAACTTCTTTTTTTTCTTTCTTTTTGCTTTAGGGTTTGCATTCGTACCCTCGCCTGTTGACACGAAGCTCCCCATACCCATGAAAGGAGCGTGCTAACGTTTGTGGCAGTCCGCTAAATGGTTCAATTGTATCCTAAATGCCCGTTTGCTGTATCCACAGTTAAAAACTGACGTTGAAGAAACTCCATCCGTGAAACTGAACTCTATGACTGCAATATTCCAGTTCCTTCTTTCGAACTCCATCTATGGTACAGCTCTGACGTTCTTTTATATTGGACTCCACTAATGGTATATGTAATGGTCTTAAAAAAAAGTCCTAATTAAGGGTCGAGAACGAGAACGACCCCTTGGTAAAATGCCTGTGCGACTGTATAATTGCAAACGTAAAAAAGCGTGTCACATTACACGGCTTCTAGATTACACTGGCACACTGTGTATATCTCTCGGGCGTCAGTCGGGAGAGACTTTGAGATTTTCTTTTCCTGTTTAGGCTTCGCGACCGACGCCGCGGCTAACAGCAGCCCCAGACTACGTTCCAGAAAAGGGCGGGCGCTTCCATCGGATACTTCTGTGACTTGAGAGGCCCATCAAAAGGTGCGTATGACGTCATTTCGATAAATTCAGTTCGTCAGTTTGTGTCTTGTTCGCTATAAAATGACAAAAAGACCGACACAGGATTGACCAACACGTACACAAATGTAAAAACTGTAGTGGGGAGATTTATACAGCAGGAAGTTACTCTCAGTTGCAAAGAGTTGTACCCCTGTCAGATAGACACGCCAAATGCCACCACAAAGAAGGAAAAAAACTTATTTAACGACTCGGCGAATCAGTTTACAGTCTCTGGCTTATAGACCTACGCTGGTTCGCCGATTCTTTGAAAAAATCTGTTCTGAGCGAATTTAAGAGCCAGTTTGACAACGTGAACCGCCTTAAGCCGTGTCTTGTAAATGTTTACACCTCCTAATTTTTTCAGACCTTTAAGGTAACAAAGATTACCTTTAAGGTAGTATTTGATACAAATCTGCCTTGATTTAAAATAGAGCGACTCACCATTGTCCATAGACAGCGCGGCTATTGAAATATCGTAAATGTATAGGCAAACGCGGTTCTCATGACGGCAGTACTCGATGAGATGCAAAAACAGAGTAATCGAATGATTAACTTTCCGCGCATACTTTCGCTGTGGCTCTTTTCACTGTATGTCCTTCAATTCCTTCGCTGTATATGGCTGGTTAGCAAATGCACATGCATATTATATCCAGTCTACCGGTCTTGTCTTACAAGCCAACTACCTCGACCTTACAAAAAAAAGTTTTATTATTATTTTTGTAACAACTCCAGACTACTCATTTTCACGCTTTCTGCACAGGAAAACATCGCCATGAGGTCTCTAGCAACGTTCATGTCCCTTCTGACCATCTGTTGGGGTCTCCACGAAGATAGACTGACCCTCGCCAACAACCGCTTCGCCATTTCCCTGTTGCACAACCTTCCGACTAGCACAGAGACAAATATTTTCTTCTCACCATACAGCATCTCCGTAGCGCTGGGAATGGCGTTTGCCGGAGCTAGAGGAGAAACTAGGGAAGATCTGTTTCAGGGGTTCGGCTACCCACGATCCGACATCGACGACGATGCAGTCTTAGAAGCGTACGCCAGCCACACAAGGCGACTAAAATCCTTGCGATCAAATTCTACTCTCGATGCGGCCATCGGGGCTGCTATTCATGAACGAATTTCTCTGCTGAGTTCTTTCGAAGATGTACTGAACAATTCGTTCGGCGCCGACATCCTGAAAGTGGACTTCATAAACGGAGGACAGGCAGCGGTCGACGTCATCAATGGCTGGGTACACAGGAAAACCCGCGGCAAAATTAACCTCCTGTTCGGTGAACCCCTCGAGACGATCACTACGACTGGTCCTGCTGAATGCCCTCTACTTCAAGGGTACGTGGGACACGGTGTTTGATCAGCGGCTAACGACCAAGAAACCCTTTATGAACGCATGCTCTACACCGACTGAAGTTGACACGATGAGAGGAGAGGTCTATGTTCGCCACAAGTCGTTTCCTCTTCTTGGAGTGGACATTGCGGAAATTCCTTACCGTGGCATGGACTACAGCATGACGATTTTGCTACCCACTCGAATCGATGGAGCGGAGGTGCTCAAGCGTAACATCACGGAACACCTGTTGCAAGACCTTGTGAAGCAGCTGGTTGAACAACAGGTCACCGTATATCTTCCGAAGTAAGTTGAGCACGGTACCAAAAGGCTGATTGCGACATAAGCAGCCGTTTAAAAGGGGTCACAAGACAAACATTAAACATGCTAAATTATTCTTCTTAGATAAATTATTAAATATTAAGACCTAATGTGGAATGTTTGAATAATTAATTTTCAAAATGAATTGTTTAATGTTCATGTTTGCACATGGCAACCGGGAAATCCTGACAGAACTGACGTTGATATATGGTTTCGCAACGTAATGCTGCCCATAAACCACGTGGCCCAATTTTATGGTCATTGACCCCTTAAAAAACACGAGGTGTTTTTCATTATTTTCTCACTTTTTGTTTTGTAATTTGGTTTTCGGTCCTCTTATTAGCAAATGCCACAATCCCATTGACTGAAAAGAGACAGTAAGACGCAGTCATAACGTAAATAATACCCTTATTTTTTGTATTTTAAAACAAGGAATCGTGAAAAAGCCAGAGCAGCATCCAGAAAGAATTTAGGGCCCCTCACAGCAGGCAATTCCCCATCATTCTAAATATTAAAGAAAGAAAACCAAATAGAACGATAACGAAAAGAAAACAACAGTTTATCACCTAGTTGAAATTAAAAAAAGCTATATTATAAGAAAGAACAGAGTGTGCAACGGTAGAAGTGTTCTATAGACGTCTACTACATATGTGTTAACTCTACATCATTAAAAAAATGGCAGAGACCTTTACCTTCGAAGATAGAGTCTTGTGCAGTATAGGTGACGTGGCATCAATGTATATTATATGTATATATATATATATATATACATATATATATATATATATATATATATATATATATATATATAGATAGAGGTATAAGTATGAGGATACTCGACGGGTCACGTGACGCGAATTTCCCGTTAAATTAAGCGGGGAAACTTCATTTATGTATAATTGACGTAACGTCAGGTTACGTGACATTAATTTTCAGGCCAAGTTTAGCGGGGAAATTGAATTGGTGTATAGGTGATGGGGCATAAATTTTTCTGCTAAATTTAGCGGGGAAACTGAATTGGTCTGTAGGTCCCGTGACGTCAGGTCCCCTGACATCAAATTTCCCGCTAAATCTAATGAAGAAACTGAATTCGTGTATGGGTCACGTGATATCAATTTCCCCGTTAACTTTAGCAAGAAACGCACGGACGAACGGACAAAATTTTGGGATGGGGGTAACGATGAAAAGCATATTTCATGCTTCAAAACAAACAAAAAAATGTAAGGAAAAATTACGTACCTTTGTTGGCGTCACGGCATTAACATTCGCACCTTTTATGAATCGATAATTTCATACCAAACAATCGTTTATTTAATATCCGATTCAAATACGGTGTCTGTGTCGCGGTGCAGGATAAATGCCCGAGCTCATAGCTTTCACGGTTTCTCCCGCTGCGCGAGGGTTGGTGCAGCCAAGGTGCGTCCTTGAGCAAGCAGCTGCCGCTTGGAGATTTCGCTGCGGTATATGTTACGGCTGAAAACACCGTGGGCGAAACGGAGTATGGGTGAACGAGTTGAAAGCTCTCGTGTTCCAGGGCCAGTGACAGATAGGACCTGGCGACGTTGCTAACCCTTTCAAACAAGGCGACCTTGCTGAATGGGTGGATTCAAGGTTCACCCGATTAAATTAAATATATCCATGACACTAGGTCATGGCTACAAAAAATGTAAGCAAATATGTAATGACATTTAATGGGTATCTCAGATTTTATTTTTTCCTCTCAGTGACCTATTTAGTCCATTGTAACTTGGTCATATCGCCGCCCACGTTTTTGTTCGAATATCTTTTGACGCACCACTAGGTATCTGAATATGCAAGCAATAGACCAGTAACATTGATCTACATTTCGAGGAATATAGAAGTAATCATAGTACCATTCACACTGATGCTAGCAAGGGTGGAAAAACTCCATGTCAAGATTGCAAAAACAACCCTCTTTTTTGTTAAACAATATAGACTACGGCGTTATTTTGTTTTAGAAGATTGAGGCAATGAATAGAGAACACCTGCCATAACAAGGGTCTACTTCTTCTTTATTTCGCAGATTTAAGCTGGAAACCGAATACCTACTCAAGGACCATTTGAAGAAATTGGGAATCAACCGAATCTTCGGTTCCGGTGCGGACTTCTCGGGCATCACGCACGATGCGAACCTGGTAGTGTCCGATGTGGTCCACAAGACCGTCCTGGAGGTCCACGAGGCAGGCACCGAGGCGGCCGGGGCTACAGGCGTCATCATTGTCGCAGAAAGTCTTGTGGAGAGCGTCGAGTTCAGAGTCGATCACCCGTTCATCTTCTTCATCCGAAACACTCAAACCAAGGACATCCTCTTTGTGGGACAGGTCAATCATCTTTAAAGGTATCGATCGAAGACTGTAAAAATTATAGGTGCACAAAGAATAAAGAGTTCCTCCAGATAAGTTTTGGGACTCGCCGAACCTCCTCGTGCGTAGTCTCATGAAATAGAGAGCGGTTTTTTTCTTTCCGGCTGGCACAGGAATGTAATCTATGAAGTGTCCGTGCAAATAATATATAAAATATTTAAATCAACTTGATGTTTTGAGGCCCAACTATTACTAGAGCTTAATCACGGGAGGAGCTTACAGCATTTTCCTTTTTATCTTGCATTTATCTGGGCTTCCCGATTTGCAGTTATATAAGATGAAGCAATGGGTGGTATATTAAAAAAGCGGGTGTCTGCAAACGGTTAAGCTCGTAAATTTTAAAACTTTTATTTTTTCACGCTCCGGGTAAGAAACAACATTTTTGACTAAAATTGCGGCGGTGCATTCCTGTTGGACCACCGAGTTTGCCAATACGCAGTTCTGAAGCTGCCCTCGAGAATCGATAGACCAGCAAGAGACGAAGAAAAAGGACGGTGACTGACCATATAGCTAAATAGAGGCGCGCGGGATTCTTGGCATGGGCCCACCGACCCATGCCAAGAGTAATGCCAAAGTAAATGCATCTAGTTGACGTTCTCTGACTGTGCTGATTCATACCCGAATCTCACACGAGAGCAGTCAGGAAAACAACAAACTGAATTCAAATAACGCTTGACTCTTGCTACGATTTCATTACGTTCACATGTCTAAAAAATCACGTACCTAATCATTTATTTTTCAATGTGCTTAGAGAGCATAATATTAAGGCGAAAGTCTTACTTGTCCCATTTAACGCAAAAGCGGTGTACATGGTGATTAAAATACGATTGAGCGGCACGCGCCGCTCAATGGTTTGCTAAAGGACGACGCTGTCCTTGGCGTCATCCTTGAAGTCGTCCTAAAGGTCGTCCTAGACCTCTAAGACGACTTTGCTTGTTCCATTACGTGAAAAAGCAGCGTCATTGTGCCGGAAGGATGGCCGTAAAAAATACATCAAGTACGCGCCGCTCACGCTCAAGTGCTGGAGCATGGATGTCACCGCCGGAGCGCCGTGTGCCAAAAGGTGCTGCTTCGGACTTCATCTGTGCTCGTTGTGCGCTTCGTGTGATGGACTGTGAGGTGACCGTATCTACATCTATGGCCTCGACATCGGCAGCAGCGTCTACATCTACGGCGGCTTCCGTTGGCAAACGTGGCCGCCCACGCAAATGCGCCAAAGCCTCCTTATGTGTCCTCCTCTAGGCGTGGTTCTCGTCGTCGTCCTAGACGTCATCCTTAAGGTCGTCCTAAAGGTCATCCTAGACGTCGTTCTTGGCGTCGTCCCCTAGGACGCCATTCCCGACGTCGTCCTGGACGCCGTCCTTGACGTCGTCCTCGAGCGTTATCCTTGAGGTCGTCCGAGAGATTGTCCTCGGCGTCGTCCTAGACGCCATCCTTGATGTCGTACTCGACGTCGTCCTAGAGGTTGTCCTAGACGAAGTACTTGGCGTGGATCTCTAGGACGTCATCCTTGACGTCGTTCTATAAGTCGTCCTAAACTTTATTACCTGTAGAAGCATTACTCAAAAACATTTCTCCCACGAAACTATAATGCTTTCGCCCTCCTACACATAAGCAGTGTTGGGTGTCCTCCTGTAATTTTTTTAAAAACACTTTAGATATGTTGATCTGATAGATTACACGTGACAATCACGTCTTACCTTTCGTCACCACTTTTCCGAAGTCATGGATCGTAGCAAATTTCCGCTCCTCTTCTTGACCATTGGCACCGCTAATTGGAAATCTGCACTCCAAGGAGAGCCATCACAGCCAGTGTCGAGAGAGAGAACGACGTAGAGTGTGACCTTCAGTTCGCTCGGTTCGCCATTGCTGGATGTCGTTTGCTTTCTTTTACGTATTCCGCGGTGAGGTGGACGTGCTGGAAAATTTGATTATTATGTTTCCTTGCAATGTCTCTGTGGTAAAAATACCATTCTAGAGACGTAATCTACCAAAAGTAACTCCTAACTATAGGAAATATATAGTATATCTAAGTATTTAAATTGTTTTAAAAGAATCCTTACTTGAATGTGTAAGACTGGATTGCCTGCTCAAAAGTCATCTGTGCTTTTTGTTTTTAAAGAAGGAATAATTTAAGAATGTGTTAAAACTTCGATTCGTGTTAAAATTAAATTCAATCGGAAACAATTGGGTCTACCGTTCAATGAAGAGCTATTTGATTTGCAAAATGAAACACACTTTCTACTGCTCATAAATCGACAGTACTGCAAATACTAGCTAAAGTGCAGTACCCTTTTATTGCCATATTCTAGTTCCTCTTAACATTTAAAAACAGCTAAACATTGGTGTTTGCGAGCACATGACTACGTGATGCGAAAAACTGAAGACGTCCTATCTGATATGAATAAACGTTAAATACCTTACTCATGATTAAGAGTATTAACCTCTTAAAATCGGTTTCAATCACCTTTTTTATTATAAAGAAGAAACCGCTTGCTAGTACGCTCATTTTCACAAGACCCGAAGTTTTGCCACAGAAGTAATTTGAGTCGTTTCCCAGAAAAGTGTTACCGGTGATTTTATTACTTAAACTGGTCAGATTGTCGTACACTCTTTAAAAAAAGCTAGTAAAAAGCTAGTAACTGCAGCAGTTACTACCTATTTCTGACCGTTACTACCTTTCACTAACTATTTGCTACCTCAAACGCGCGATAGGTAGTAAAAAGCTCGCAAATGCAGCCATTACTAGCTATTTACTACCCTAAAGGCGCGGAGAAGATGGCGCCGCTTGCTTCATACCCGATTGCCAGCTTTAGCGACGTACTTGCTGTTTCGGAACGCAGGGGAGGTATCCACACGCAATCGTAGCGTCAAATGTCGTATGAGGGGTCATGTTTAAGGGTTGGAGCTGACTTTATAACGATCGCAGCCTCCGTACCAGCACGACGTGGAAGCCAGCGCCCCAGCGCTGCAGCGAGCGCAGCGGCCATTGTTCATGCAATGGTCATGCGTCTTGCTTCTTTCCTTCCCGTTTGCATTCGTTTGTGAGCGTTTATATTTTCATTTTGGTTTTAACTGGGATGAAAATAGCCACGTAGCACATACTAAAACGTTTCCGAAAGCAGAAAAAGTTCAATATGTTTTTTTTTCAATCTTTTTTATATTTATATATTTTTAAATCGTATGTTTTTCTCTCACAAGAGGCGCTTGGCAACATTGTACGACAAGCAAGTTGGGGCGGTCGGGCGGTCGGGGCCAGTCGGAGTTCGCAAGACGCTAATTTCTTTTATGTGAAACTGCCGTTTTTGCCTTGTGTCGTGTGCAGCTCTCGTGTTCCCGCGTTGGAGTGCATAGTTAACGTTCGTGAGCTCGACGGGGTGAGTGTGTGCGTGGACCTGGACTGCTCCGAGGATAGTTCTAACGAGCCGGTGCCGCTGTCACTGGGTTGGATTTCGTCGTCCAAGAAGCTTTTTTCCAACTCCTACTTGACACTGAGAACTTCTTCACGGTTTGTGTGTGCTCGGTGGTTGAATGATTCTGATTGAGCTGTCTTCGGTCGTGACAGTGCACTGTCACAACCGTTGATGTGCTTCGTTAATAGTGTATGTAGCTTTGGGACTAATGAAAAAACAACCCTTTTGCATTCTACGAGTCTTTCTGAATTTGCCAAAAAAACGCGAGCATTCGTCAGTGTACTAGAAAAATTAAGACGCGAGCTGCACGCGGTGTTAATTTTGCATGCATTTTTGTAGTGCAGCACGCGAAAGGAGTGCAGCTGTCGTCGTACTCTCCGTCAATTACAGCCTTCGTTCGCCGCTGGAGACGGCAAGAAAGCTCTCTCTCGCCGACGGCGACCGCATGTATCGATTTAGCGAGCGACGATGCGATCGACGGTGACAGCGACGAGCGACGGCGATTTCTCACGGTCACCCGTCGCGCCGCTCGGTTTTTAATTTCTAGGAAACGTCGCTCATCGCCTTGGCCGCTTGTTGCCGTCGCTTTCATGCGGTTTGCCTCGTCGCGCAACTTACCCGTCGACTGCGAATAACTGACGTGCTGATACACGACGACAAGTTTGCGCACTCAAATAGTCAGTATAAGAGGCTTAATGGCAGTCAAACGAGGGAGCGGGGACTTTGAAACCTTTCGCTGGGAACCGCCTGGGTTCGAACCCCACTGCCCGCCTCGTAAGTTAGATAATCATGTGTGTGTGTGCTTTGTTTGTGTTAATGCATTGTGTCGACAGTGTGCTAAAAATGTGAGTGTGCATGTTTATATGTAAATTGTAGGGGACGAGGAAGAGGAGAGGCATAGGGCGAGACGCGAGGGACGAGAAGAAAGGGAAAAAAAGAAGAGGTTTAACGGGACAGCACGGGCGGGGCAGTCGAATCCGGCAGAGCTCGAGGGCAGAAGCTGTTTTCATCGCGGAGTCGCGGACCCTGACCTTCGCGGCATACCAGGGCCTGCACCATCGAGGCAGACCGGCAAAGCAGCGACGGTCGCCACAACCGGGGAGGCCAAGCCAGCGGCAGAGCAGAGAACTGTATTTATAAAACTCCTTTTCATGGCAGCGGGTGTCGTCTGGTTTCTCGGTGAGCGAGCGGAGCGCGGTCCGATCGGGCAGGGGCTATAGGACACCCACATTAACTGGCGCTTCCAACGTGGGGCCCGATCGGATTGCCGCTGCTCCTGTTCGTCCCGGGAGGCCACACACATTGCGCCCCGTTCCCTTTTTGGACGGAAGTTTCCGCCCAAGCCCGTTGAGTGTGTTAGTTAGACACTAACGATGTCAAGGTCAACTCGGAATAAGGGCGTCCCGGCCGAGAGCGATGTCCAGGCGGTGTCAGACGTCGCTGCAGGTGCGCAAGAAGGCGCGAATGCACAGGCGGACGGCGCAGTGACGCCGGGGGCCGGGACTTTGCCCACGGCTGCGGCGACAGGCGCGGGAGACGTCAGCGAACTTCTACGTTCCATGACGGCGATGTTCGAGACGTTTTCGCGACAAATGGGGACAGCCCCAACAGTCGCGAACGCTCCACCGATGTCCGTGCCCCGTCCGCGGTTAAGCGTTCCCACACCGAGTTACTCGGGATATTCAGATGGCAAATCGGTGCACGATTTTCTTCAGGACTTGGACGCATACATAGTCGCGTTGGGGGCATCGGACGTAACGGCCTTGACACAGATTGTCCCGATCGCTTTGACGGGCGACGCCGCGCGCTGGAGGCGGCTGCAAAGACCGTTCCAGACAATGGCAGATTTTCGGGTGCGATTCACGGAGGAATTTTTACCTCCCGACTATGAGATGCGGATCAGGGACGAATTGGCTAGCCGCACTCAGCACCCGGACGAGAGCCTCGTAGAGTACGTCCGCGCATTACAAGAGCTCTACTCGAGGGCTGAGCCTGCAGCGTCCGACGCAGAAAAGGTGGCTAGGGCAATCCGCCAGTGTCACCCTAGGTTCAAAGCGTATCTGCGTGGACGCGATTTCCTTAACCTAGAAGCGCTTGCCAGAGAGGCGCGAACCGTTCAGGCGGGCTTGCTCGCTGAGCTACAGTATCGCCCCCCTCCACGCGCAGAGGAATCTCTAGAGCCGGGTTGCGCCTGGAACAGGACGAGGCGCGGGAGCTTGCGACGACTCACGTACACCGTACGTGGCCGTTACAGGACATAGGAGTGGCGAAACTGCTGTGCCCCGCGCCTTGGATCCCTTCGCTTTTGAACAGAGGCGCAGAGCAACCAACGCGGGCTCTTCCAGGGCACATCCCCGTAGGGGAGGCGGCGCAGCCGACCACCGCGGAGTCGCGGATCATTGCGAGGGTCGCGGGAACTACAATGACCCTCGGCGTGACACTGCATCGCGGGGTGGTAACGGCGGACATACAGCACACAATGACAGAAGTCAGGTCAGGTGCTTTAAATGCAATCAGCTTGGGCATATCAAGCGTCAGTGCACATGGACGGCAGCTCCCCCCCATGGGCCTCAGGGAAATGGGAGAGGCCGGCGCCACTAATTGGACTTCCCGACTCACGGTTGCCGGCCACTGCCGAGGCCCCTCATCGGTCTGCTAACGGGGCTGGTGTTGCGGTCAGCGACAGGTTGGTGTTTGCCCCGTCGGCATGTCGAACTCAGGGTTCGACATCTGAGAAGGGGCCATACGTGCGCGTCGACATCGGTGGTAACATTTATTACGCACTAGTTGACACCGGTTCGACCCTTTCCCTAATCGGCGACACAGTCTACGAAGACTGTCGCCGAAGAGCACTTCACGTGCGGGAAGTTTCCACCGCGTTGCGTTTAGCAGCAGGATCGGCTAGGGCACAAAGCGCAATACGGCTTCACCTTAGCCTCGACGGCAGACGAAGGAGGCAGCGTTTTCTCTATCTGCCAGACATGCAAATTCCTGTGATCTTAGGACAGGACTTCGTCTGCCGGGAGGGGATTATCATCGACTTGAAGAATAACGGGTACCACTATAACCCGTTGACTCCCCTTATCCCCTTTGCCGTCCCACCGAGTTTCGGTCAGGGCATAGAACGCTCACCCGTCGGATCACGAGAGGAGCAAATATTAGCTGCGCGAGTCGTATCGGGAAACGTTGAAGTGATTGTTGCTTCTTACAACGGGCCGGTAGAACAACGGCGGAGACTAGCAGACGCCCTGCATCGACACGCAGCTATGTTTACCGAGAGGCCTGGACTTACGAACATTTTACAACATAGAATTGACACAGGAGATGCTAGACCATGGGGTTGTAATCCCAGACCGCTGAGTGCGCACAAGCGAGCTCTCCTAGATAAGGCTCTCGATGAAATGATAGACACAGGGGCCGTGCGGCCGTCACAGAGCCCCTGGGCTTTTCCGGTAGTCTTAGCGCCAAAGAAAGATGGTACCGCTCGCCTCTGCGTTGACTACCGCCGACTTAATGAAATGACACGAAGGGATTCATATCCCTTCCCATCTATTGAGTCCATCATGTACTCGTTGGGTAGCGCGAGGGTTTTCACTACCTTGGATTGTAGTAGAGGTTTTTTGCAGATCCAGGTAGCACCACACGATGTCCAGAAAACGGCGTTCACCTGTCACAGGGGTCTGTTTGAGTTTATCCGCCTTCCGTTCGGATTGTCTAACTCACCATCGAGTTTCCAACGGCTTATGGACATCGTGCTGGGGGACGCGAAGTTTAACTTTGCAATGGCATACATGGACGACGTTGTGATATTCTCAAAGTCGTTCGAAGAGCACCTAGCACACCTTGAGATTATCTTAAGTAGAATGAGCAAGGCGGGACTAACGATTAATCCAAAAAAGGTGCAGCTCGCGGCCTCAAGAGTTAACCTTCTAGGTTTTATTGTAGATGAGGGCACCTTGAGGCCGAGTGAGGATAAGTTGAGGGCCATCCTTGATTATCCACCACCGCATGACGTGAAAAGCCTTCAAAGGTTCCTGGGAATGGTCGGTTTCTATCGGCAGTTTATCCCAGGGTGCGCTGAACTCGCCCGACCATTGAACCTGCTGCTCCACAAAGGCTCCAAGTGGGCCTGGGGCCGAGAACAAGAGGTAGCTTTCTCTTCACTCACGAAGGCGATAGCAGATACAGCCAGCCTGTGCCTGCCAGACCTTAACCGTCCGTTCGTTGTACAGACAGATGCGAGCGACTACGGTGTCGGAGCGGTGTTATTGCAGGAACATGACGGGCAGCTACGACCAGTGGCATTTGCCAGTCGAACCCTTACGCCGCCAGAACGCAATTACAGCGTGACGGAAAAGAGGGGCTAGCCGTCATGTTTGCTCTAAAGAAATTCGACCTGTATTTAGACGGGACCACCTTTGTCATTCAGACAGACCACGCCGCTCTAACTTGGATTCAAAGGTTGAAAGAGCCGGCGGGGAGGTTAGCTCGGTGGGCACTCACTTTGCAGCGATACTCCTATACAGTCGAGTACCGAAAGGGCTCAACCAACAAGGTTGCAGACGCACTTTCTCGGGCGCCCCATGATAGTGGTTGGAAGGAGGGGACGCAACCAGGGGATTGCGAGAGACGAGTTTCCTGCGCGGCCGCTCGTGAGCGAGACAGCGGGGAGGGATCGATGCAACCGGAGCTCGTAGCAGTGTTAGGAGGCCGCACGAGGGAACAAAGGATCGTGGCTTGGGGTGAAGTGGTGAGCAAGGAAGAGCTTGTGGAGGCCCAAAAGGCAGATGGCTTTTGTCAGCGGGTGTTGAGGAATATTGCGGAAATGGCAAGCAACACCGGGAACGCTGGCGGTCAAGTTAACGAACACATTGATTCATACCTGCTGGGCCAAGACGGCTTGTTGCTCCGCTACATCCCAACAATCGATGACGAGGAGGGGAACGACTCTCCGTTCAGGGTGGTGATTCCTAGGAGACTACGGAGGCGGTTTATCGGATACTTCCACGATTCGGCTCTGGCTGGTCATGGCAGCGGCAGCAAGACTTTTCAAAAGTTATGTCGCGTCGCGACCTGGCCGGGGATGAGGCAGGACACACTCCGATACGTCCGTAGCTGCCCAGCCTGCCAGAAAGCGAAGCCACGAGGGGGAAGCCCCAGGCCTGATGCAGCCTGTAGTTAGTCACTACCCGTGGGAGATGGTTGCTTGCGACATCGTCGGCCCACTACCAAAAAGTCCCCGTGGGAACCAGTACTTATTGGTAATAACCGATCATTTCTCAAAATGGGTGGAGTTACACCCGCTGAGGAAGCTGGTTTCGGAGCGCATTTGGGAGAAGTTGTTGGAAACTTTCATGCGTTTCGGCACACCCACGTGTCTCATCAGCGATAATGCTAGTTATTTTACTAGCAAAGTGTTCACTGACTCCTGCTTGGCGCTAAACATAAAACACAGGAGGACAACACCATACCATCCTCAGGCTAACATCACCGAAAGAGTGAATCGAAACTTGAAGAGCATGTTGATCGCGCTAACAGAGAGACACAGGGACTGGGATCAGTACGTCAGCGAGATGGGCTTCGCCATCCGGACGACTGTGAACAGATCGACTGGGTTCACGCCAGCGCTTCTAAACTTGGGTAAAGAACTACCGTCTCCGCTAGAGAGAGGTTACAGAACAACCAAGTACCACTAGAGCGCTCACTCTCTAAATACGCGGTAGAATTAAAGAACCGCTTGGCGAGCGCAATCCACGACGCTAGAGAGAATCTCGATGCTGCAAGGATCGAGCAGGCTGCCCAGTACGATAAGAGTCATCGTCACCTGGAATACAAGGTGGGGGACCTGGTCCTTAGGAGAACCCATCCTTTGAGCAATGCAGCGAGCGGATTCGCAGCCTCACTTGCTCCGAAGTGGGAAGGGCCCTACGTGGTAAAGGCACGACAGTCGCGTCTTACCTACCGGCTAGCTCGGCAAAATACGAACGAGGAGTCTGGCCCGGTTCACATCACAGACCTGAAAAAGTACCATCTTCGTGATCGGGATGACGATGAACGAGAACGCGCACAAGGGGACGAGGAACTCCTCGTCCCGGGCGATTCTGGTGCGCAACCCACAACGCGCTCTAAGCGCGGCAGTCAAACGGTGCACGAACCTGTCGGGGAAGAACTCGACAGTGGTTCTGCCCGGCATTACGATTTACGGCCTAGAAATTTATATTTTCAGGGTTACTAATTGTGTTTCTTCTGCCCAGAATGCCACCGCGGAGAGGTCCACATGGAGGCTACCGTCGTGGAGGTCGACCGGGATTGGGCACAAGTCCATCCGGTTCGGGGGACAGCCAGGCTGGGTGGCAAGGGGCTGGCCGGCCCAGCCCACAGAGTAATCGACCCTGGGGTCGACCAGCCGGTGGCTCATCGCAGTGGGACGCGAGGAGCTCCACCTCCCCAAACGGCTCAGCTAGCCGATATGGACCAGACCGGTCCAACTCGCGCGGAGGCCGCCCTTGGAGACGGCCACGCCATCCCCGAGGAGCTGGTTCCCCCGCTGAGTCTTCTACTCCGAACGGGCTGAGCCCATCTACGTCGAGGGGACGACCAGCGTCAGCGCGGAACGGAGTGAACGTAACTGAGAGAGGGAGACCAAGGCGACGCAGGCCCCTCTGCCACACCGTAGCAACCTGGACGACGTGCGACGGGCGAGAAGACCGCCATTTCGTTTCAAGACAACGTTGGAGAGACCAACCGAGACCGACCCCGTCCCAACCCCTCGACCAGGTCCCACAGCCCTTCAGGGGACACACATTGCCGGCTTTTTCCTTTTCTGAAGACCAGCTGAACCCCTGTTGGTTATGCCAGGTCCCGGTTGTGCACCAAGAAACCCACGAGGCCAGCCGTCGGCACACAGACATGCTAAAGACAATGGGCCCCCTCGTCTGCATAGCGGCAGCGGTACAGTTGCTCCGCAGGAACCGGCCCGACCTCCTGAATCCAGCTGCCCTGGGTCCCGCCCAAGCCGAAACACACCCAAACGAAGCCCTAGTCGAGGAAATGACAACCGGGGAGTCAACCCCAGACCCTTCCACCGCCGAACAGCCTCCGTTTTTACCTGTTCCGGCTCCACGCACACTGGCTACAACTGAATTGCTTTCACCTCCTGCCAAAGACACCGTGATGGAAGACATTGACGAGTTCCTTGAGAGTGACGCAAGACCCCCAGCCTCCAGAACCGAGGACCAGACGCTTGAGGAGGCGATACCCCCGGCCTCCGGTAATCAGGACCAGACGCTTGAGAAGGTGACACACCCAGCCTTCGGTACCCGGGACAAGACGCTTGAGGAGGGGAGGATGTAGGGGACGAGGAAGAGGAGAGGCATAGGGCGAGACGCGAGGGACGAGAAGAAAGGGAAAAAAGAAGAGGTTTAACGGGACAGCACGGGCGGGGCAGTCGAATCCGGCAGAGCTCGAGGGCAGAAGCTGTTTTCATCGCGGAGTCGCGGACCCTGACCTTCGCGGCATACCAGGGCCTGCACCATCGAGGCAGACCGGCAAAGCAGCGACGGTCGCCACAACCGGGGAGGCCAAGCCAGCGGCAGAGCAGAGAACTGTATTTATAAAACTCCTTTTCATGGCAGCGGGTGTCGTCTGGTTTCTCGGTGAGCGAGCGGAGCGCGGTCCGATCGGGCAGGGGCTATAGGACACCCACAAAATGCAAATGTGGAAGAATTGAAATAAACTAAATAATCGGCTTCTTTTTTTGTGTACGTTTAATTTGGCGGTGACTAGCGCCACCTGGATTACTCATTTCCAGTTTCAATTTTTTTGTTGCGCCCGCCACCTGGTGGTAAGTGGCATAACCGCACACCTTTTTTGTTTCACCGGAAATCACGTGCCTAGTTGCGTTTCCGGTCTTCCGTCGGGAGGTAGCGCTAGGTACTAGCTAGAGGTAGTAAAATACGTGGATTCTACTTTGAGGCTAGTAGCAGTTACTAGCTTCGTGACCTAGTAACCGTTACTAGCTTGACCGGTACTACCTCAGGCTACTAGATACCTAGTAACATATGTGACAGGCGGTTACTAGCTCTTACCTAGTAAATACTACTAGCTTTTTTTAAGAGTGTATCAATACGTTATTGAAAATGTTAAGAAACCAGTTACAAACAAGCCCATATTAATTTATTGCTGGTTTAACTGGATTACACTGTAACGCGCACTGCGCGAATCTGCTTTCTAGACGTTTTGAAATAATGAGTTGCGGGCAATAATCAACTTTTCAATTCGTTAAAAAATATGCAAACATATTATTCATAGTATAAAAACATTATGGGCCTTAGCCAGGTTCGGGTCTCCTGTCCAGAGTGTCGAATCGAATTTTTTTTTGTCGGTTCGGTACGAGTTCGGGTTCACGGCTTTCGGTTCAGTTACGGTTCAGTTACGGAAAGCAAAAATAACGGCTCAAACTGGTCCAAACCGGTTCGAACCGGTTTAAACCGCTAAATTGAAAATATATTTATCGCGTTGTTCTGGCAATATGCACTATTTACGTCGTAAAACGGTTATGCACATATTTTTTTTCTATCGCCCGTACAGTTCACTTTATGTTCGGGTACCAAAATGTATAAAATTCCGTTATTTATTTCCGACGCAACAGTAAAAGAAAATCTATATTATCATACACAACGTCGTGTTTATAAGACTCAACATTCCTTTGTTCACAAGAGTCACATATATTTTACCTGAATCAAAATGGTTAACTGACAGTAAAGAGTTGAGCTTGTTGGCACATATTTGTAAATAAATCAGCCTGAATTTTAGAACTATACTCTGCTCCCCTCTCCTGTCCTTTCTTTCTTCGTGTTTAAGTATGGTTCCAATTTTCAAGCTGATCTATTTACAAGTATCAAAATGTTGTAGGGAAGTGTGGTAGGGCGCATAAAATACCCGAGATTGGCAGAACTTTGCGTCGAAGTATTAAAAGTTAAATCGTGGGTGTGCCCTCGAAAAATTACAGTGCATAAAATCAGAAAATCGGCACCTCGTCTTCGCCGTATATATCATAAACTTTTATTTACGAAATAGGTTTCGCAATATATATATATAGTGACGACACAACTGAGCTAAAGGTATGTATAACTTCCGGTGTTCATTTTAAAAAATTGAAAAAAACAATTGGCAGATGTTTTTTGGCTTTATTTTTAAACCCTGGTGTATCTCGGCTCGACGACTCGTGGCGAGGCTAAAAATCGGTCGTTGAAGGAAAAACGAGGCTCCGTACACCCTTAGGTAACTTGAATAAATGCTGCCACAGCGAGAGTAATTGAAGTCCATTATTGTGAAGGAGCTCGATGGGCACGTCAAATGTTGAAGATGGTTCTTTTTTTCTTTTCTCGTAGCCACAGCACACACTTTAGTTTCATAATCGACCAATAGAAAACGCGCTGCTTCATCTTGTCTCTTAGTTCAGTTTTGTTATCGAAACTTGAAAAAAGACACACAGAATTCGCTGTAGAAGTGGCAGGATTTTCAGAGCACCTTCCAGGACTGCGAGGTGGACAAGTGCCTACACACGTCAGCCCCCTATCCAAAAAAGTGGAACACTTCCAGTGAACTTGGGACAGGGTGACGTCAAACGGAACCCGTAGCTCCGGAAGCTCTTTAAAAACTGAACAAATAAAAATGAACGCATATCTGTTCCCCAGGCGAAGGGGCGTTTTCTGCAAGATTAGTAGCCCTATTGGCAGTCTTCCAAGAACGACAGAGTCCTTTGAATATATAGATGCAGGACCCAGGCAATAACACGTTTGACGAACCTCCAGGGGGAGAGTGTTGATGAGAATAGCCGCCACTATACACCGACACGCGGGCTTGACGTCACGGAGCTGCGGCGGCGCTGCGATCGCGCCGGAGCCGGGGGTGTGGCAGGGTGGGCAAAAGGGCGCACGTTTCGCATGGGCGTCATAGCATTTCAGCATGCCGCGAAGCTGTGTTGCTGTTAATTGCACCGAAATGTACAAGAAAAGTAGCGGAGTGAGTTTCCACAAGTTCCCGGCAGACTCTGAAAGGCATAAAAGGTGGATAATATCCGTGGATCGAAAAGAATCGTCGCCTCGCGCGAAGGACCGTTTGAGCGACAAACACTTTCTTGAAAGCAAGTGCGGCTTCCATTTCAATCTCCGTCCCGAGGCTTGCTTATGTGCAGGGAAAGCGTTGCCTGATCAAGACCACCGGGATTTTGTTCCCATGTGTGTTCGCGCACAAAGCATCGGCCAAGCGCTTGTCGGAGGCTCGCTACGCCCGTGCTACCCAGCAGAAGAGGATCGGCGACAGAACGGCAGTGTTGTAGGCGTTACCGGAGAAAAGTAACGAAGTACGTTACTCGTTACTTGCAAATAAAAGTAACGCGTTACCGATCTACGCTGCCTAAAAATAAAAGGAACCCGTTACCGCTACCGATAAAAAGTAACGCACGTTACTTCTGCTTTACTTTTTTTAAATTAAGATTTAGCACATTTTACGGTTTTGACGATACATGTCATATTTCAAGAAACATTATGTTCGTGCAGAAACTGAACATAATTACTTTATCTCGTTTTACGGTTTCACCTAAATACTCACGAGAAAAAACGCCAAGAAAAACATGGCTTGACGCCTAAAACACGGAAAAAATTGAAGTGTAATTTCTTTAAGACTTGGGAAGGAATAACGAGTAACGTAACTACGTTACTTGAAGTAGTAACGTAAGTACGTTACCCGTTAATGTGTCGAAAACGTAACGAGCAGGTTACTACGTTATTGAAAAAAGTAACGCGTTACCGGCAACGCCGTTACTTGTAACGTGTTACCGCCAAGACTGCAGAAAGGACAAAGCATTACTGCTTGTCATGCCTTGTGGTCATGAGGGTAGGAAAAATATCATACCTTGACTTGAAGACGCTGTGCGTATTTAATCAAATAATGAATACACACACATCCGCAGACTCACCGACTGCTGATCCCGCCGGCAGTGCGGGAACCGACTCGAAGTAATCGTAGGCCTCGAGAGACTTGTACGCCTGCACCGTGTCGGCCGTAAACTGGCTTGGCGAAAAACTAAATAAACGACGACATGAGCCGTCGACTTCGGTGGCATTCGAACTTTACGTCGGAAGCCCAGCAGGCCTTGTTTACGGCATACGGATCGTCGAAGGCAACGCCGTCACCGCACAGTTTGTTTCGATACCGCTGCCGTTCAGGCTCGGGCAGCGAGCTCAAATAGTCGGGCATAGGATACGACATACGTTTTCAGGAAATACGACGCACAAATAAAGATACAAGCGTCCCTACAACGATAACAACGAGCGCACGCCATAGAACGCAATGGCGAAAACACGGAGAGCCGGGCTGCTCTTGCCCACATAGCTACCGCGCATGCGCGGCCTTGCGGCGTGTTGGTAAACAGAGCTGCTCCGCGTGTCGGTCTATAGAGGAAACATTCAACGACCAGTCTTTTTCGGTTTTAATCAGAACTAAAACATTATAGGATCAGTGTTTTTCGGTTTTAACCAGGGCAAAAACTTTCAACCATCGGTGTTTTCCGGGTTTAACTGATTTTGTATTTTCGTCACCGGTGGATGATTGTCGGTGTTTTCTGCTTTATACTGGAAGGTGCGCAGCCCAGCCAGAAGCAATAAAAACTTCAAAATATCACGTCAGTTTTAGGAGAACCCCTTCAGTCTGCCTTTCATGTAAACACGCAGAGGCAATCCCAATGCGTCTTTTTTTTCTAACCAAGTATTGTTTACACCTAGCACCCTGATGCCGGCAACAAATCATGCGGAAAGGAGTGATCAAAATTGTTCACTCTAATCTATGAGCACCTTCGCACTCAGATTGAATCTGGCCTAAAATAGCACTCGGCCAGGTGATCACTTTCCTATATAGGATAAAGTGGCATAGCTTTTCTCTTGTTATTTATTTTTGACAAGATGCCGGACAATTCAATTTGCAAATAAGCATCACACTTGCTAATTGATGATGATTTGTTAAATAAAACAAAGTAGTATTTTATGCTCTACTCGACATGGCAGCTACTTCATTGGAAGCTTTCTGACGGTTTTCGCGCGTAATCGACATAGTGCCGCCACGCGCCCCGTGTACTTTGTTTTTCTCCAGTCCACAGAGATGTAAAATTGATGTGCACCACAAAACACATGAAATAACAAACTTCCATATATATGTGAGAAGTTACATGTGTCACGAAGATATAGTTATTTAAATTAGCTTCAAATTCACGAATCTGTGTAAGGCATTCTCAAATCATTTACAACGTGCCTATAGAGGATAAAAACATCGGAAAAGATTTGCAAGCCTCTCAGATTATTTGTGGGTGCATTTACCTATGATGTATATCTATGATATGTTCGGCCTTTTATTTATGTTGTCAAATCTACAATCAGTAATTAAATACATTTTAATTGTCATCAATAAATTGAACTTTATGAAGTTCACATAACCACTTGAGACCGACAAAGGAGGACGATACTCAAAACTACGTCAGCTGTTGAGTCTACAAAAACGTGTTTTTTTTTTTGCTGATTGGCACTGTGAAACGTCGGGTTGCAAGGTACGCCCAAAAGGACTCTGTTCACACATGATAGGTCGGCAGGCGACTACACAAAATTTGAAGAGCGAGATAGGTAATAAATTGTATTTTTCTAAATAATCCAATACACAACGCCTTACAGCAAAAAAAGAAATGCATTGAGATGCGTGCAATGAGACTTAATTTTACATAAATAGCGCGAAAAACAGACAAAGATTCTTGAAATTTTTATACAATTGGCAAATCACATTTCATCAGCTTGATGAGGTCGAAACTTCGCGAAATACTGCCCCGGAGGCTATCGATATATTCGGTTTTACGTGCGCTCGTTTAGGGCCTTCACTTTACAACTCTGTGCTTTAACATTCATGCGCTCTAACATATCATTAGGCTGCCGTATATCATTGCGAGACTGCTATAAATACTGCACAACTTTACAATTCGGACATCAATTGCTAGTGTTGCTGACATTGCATTACACCAGACAGCTATGCACGTGACGTTTTCACACTCTATGCTGTGATCATTGCGATTTGTTCTTGCTGAGAAAATCAAACCCGCTGCCCTTGGTGAAAAACGCACGTTGCAGGAGGTGAAAGTCAAGTATTTTAGAGGCAGAAATTCTTGTATCGTCGGGAGGAACGGTGCAGAGCGTCTGTCATGACGAAAGAGCGCTTTCTGCCAAGAATGTTTTTGTAAACAAAGTAGTTTCCGGTGCCACGCTTTCTGGTCTGCTCCCAAAATGCGGGCCATAGGGACCTTTAAAACAAAGTGCGCTTTAATACTACCTCCCCCCCCTTCTTTCTTCTATTTTTTCGCTGCTCCTCCAGAGAATACTTTTTATTCCTTAAAACTGCATCCACTTTTGGGGGTGTTAATTGGACAGTTATATTTGTCACTTGTCACTAATAACCCTCCATTGCTTTTATTTTGCACCCAACTCTGAAATTTTAACTAAAACACAGAGGTGGTCGAAATTTGGGAAATAACTTGAGAACGACGCTCGTGTAAGACTTGGAGCGGCTGTCAACGTTCGGCTGTCCCTCTGAGGCCACTAGGCTCTTTTTTTTTCAGGTGTCCCTCCCATACACACATGTAGTTCTATTTAACGTCGGATTAACGAGTAACATTTAGTTCTTTCAATATTGATACTTTTGGGGGATAAATTTCCGAGGCAGTTCAGCAACAACGAAAACATGTTTGGGTGCCTAAATAATGTAAAATGGACCATGCAACATTTTTTTTTCAACTTCCACTAAATAATGCTTAGAAGTAATCCACGACATTGATAGATTACAAAAAACATTCACTAGTTTTCCCCTCCGCTCAATTACAGACGCCGGAAAAAAACAACAACAGATATTCCTTCTCAACTCGCAAGTAAAACAAGCGGCCAAATAATCTGACGCTAATTATATACCGTTAGTGTTCATCATAGTCAGACCCTGGGGTTGGGAAACCATAGAGCGTATGCTGAGCTTCAGATATTGTTAGAGTTAGGCTATTCCCATCTTTAATTGAACACGAGCCGTCACCCAAATTTACGACGATGCTGATTGTCATGAACCCGAGCACTCGAGTCGGGGCCACGAAAATCGCGTACGTAACGGTATGACATGATTCTCGGTGTGAAGTCATGATATCATGTTACATCACGGTGTCAGCAAGATTAATAAATCTAGTGATTTTCTCAAATTAAATCTACTTGACGCATTCAGTCACGTGACGTCACGGAGTCACGTGACGTGACATCACTTAACAGCATGTTTTGACACCGTGACGTCCCGTGACCACGTGACACGTGGTCAATCATAGTGCCAATACAAAAGTGCCACGAAAACCCACAATTTATCAAACATTGCAATTCTGTATATGACGATTTGATCAATACGTAGAATACAGCTGACAATTGTTTATTCCCAAATATTCATTTTGTGATACTAACAAAAGAGAAAAAAAAATTACCTCGAACCGTTTGGAATCGGTTACCGTATTATATATATATATATATATATATATATATATATATATATATATATATATATATATATATATATATATATATATATATATATATATATATATATATAAGTCGTTTCGCCGAGAGGCTCGGCGAAACTTTCATAATACATACAATAAACTCTTAGCATAGCAACTCCGCAAATACGGATCTCTGACTTATTACATTTTCCCGGTCCATTGTTCTCAAACTATCTCTGTCTCATATATATATATATATATATATATATATATATATATATATATATATATATATATATTTGTTTTGTTTTGTTTTGTTCAGTTGCTGTTCAGTTTTAAGAAGGCGGCGAAGATTTCGGTTCAATTCAGTTCCGGTTCGGCTAAAAATAACGGATCGGTTCCGGTCTTCGGTTTGGTTCCGGTTGTCTGTTTGGTTCTGTTCCGGTTCGACAAGCTCCTGTCGCGATCACAGAATACGAAAAGAAGCGTTTCGGAGCCTGGTCGGTCCTTCGTCAGTCCAGTTAAAAAACCACGGTTTTATATATAGACGTTAGAGTACTGGCTGACAGTCACAAAATCACGCGTAACTATAGTACAGGTCAGAGCCGTATAAACACAGTGTTTGGCCGCCATTCATTGCGAAGTATAGGAGTCGAATGAGGGGACGCCATTGGCCGAAAGCGAGCAGGGCGTATTCCAGGACGTCTTCATAAATTCGAATATGGCCAACCAGAAGCCGGAAACAATACCCTGGCGGTGGTCGCGAGAAACAAACTTAATAAGTACGTCGGAGTAACTCTCGGTGACTGAAAACTGTGGTGCACGTGTTGTTTCCATCACGGTCATCCAAAATCATGGTGGAAGAGCGCTACTAGCGGAACGATCGACATAACCCTTACGCCAAGCACCGAGGGCCAGGAATCTGCCGTCCGAGCGGTCACACTCTGTCCGAGCAAAACAGCGTTCGAGCGGCACATTCGTTTCTTACATCTTTCTGCATGATCATGATCGAAACACCCCCCCACCCTAATTTCAGCCATGAAGGGTTACTACATTTTACTCTTACGCGCTTATGAAAACCATATACCTATGATTAAAACTGGTTCTCGCTACGACCGCTAGATGACTCTTTCGGCTTCTGGTTTGCCAAGAGAGCATGTCAAGCCCTCTTTCTACGTCTGGTGCACACTTTGCTTTGCCCGCGGCTCCCATTGACTCAACTCTCTCTATACACGGCTCTGGTACAAATTAAGGAAAGCAGGACCAGCTCTCCTCCCACAAAAACTACCATTCTTCCCAGTTCAGCAGAGAGAACCTGGAGAGGAGGAAAGTAGCAATCATGGCGAGCAGAGAGCTTCGCGGGACTTTTGCAGCTTTTTTAGACTGCAAGGGGCTACAGTACGCGTAGACATTACGTTAGGGGCGTGACACATTTGCCTCTAACTTTGCGTAGTAATCAAACATCCGGCCGGACGCTCAATAATCAAAATCAAGCAGTGGCAAAAAAAAAAAACTGAGTTCTTTTTTTTTTTTTTTTTTAAGTGCTGCAACGGCGAGAAGCCTTAGTGTTGCGTATCGCCCAAGCAAAGAGAGACCCCGAGGCAAGGAAGTGAAACGATTCCGTCTTCAAAAACAAACGCGTTTTACCTTCACCGGAGGCGACACAAGGACTGCTTGATGTAACAGATAGAATCGTCGCGCCGCTTCTCTGGGAAATAACCGAGCAACGGCAAAAAAGAAGACCAAAAGCTGAGGCTGCGTTTACGGGCGATTATGAAGGCGGCAATGTTTGACCTCGCTGGAAAAGGAACTGGCAACGTTTCTTGGGTCTGTTTTCGTTTTATTTGTGATTTCGTCCTTCGAGTGAATGTTTGCCTTCTAAAGACCTTGGAGCGCACAACGCTTTCGACGACACTTTACCTGGCGACTTACAAGACGCAAGCTGCACATCCCGATAGGTGAGTGGCTCGTGCTTTCTGTCTTACTCGAGCCGACAGGATTACGGTGAAATAATTAGTTACATTATAGTACAACATATTGACTATTTTACGTACAAAAAGAATGATACTGACGTAAAATTGTAACGTGGCTGTATAACGTTCGTACATTTCGTTTATATGCTAGAACGGGACTCAATGCTGCAATATAGCCTTAGAGCATAACAGACCTCTTGTTTTTAGTTTTTTATATTGACATATTTAAAGATATGTGGCAGTGCAGTGTGTGCCCGGGCATGAGTAGCAGTAACATGTTTTTGAACGACGAAGTTACGTCGCATAATAACAACTCACACCATACCTAATTGTTTTAAAAATGCTCGGAACATTGCGAGTGTAACTGGGAAATCAAAAGGAGCACAATGGAAAGAGTACAAGTCTGAATAAGTACCTCGTGCCAGCGAAGCGGTTTAAAAAATTTGTTGGAAAATTTTCTATTATAGTTGTTGTGGATTTTTAATCGTTCTTTTATTTAGAACTATAAACAGGATAAATATCCTGTTTATAGTCTTATTTGGAACTATAAAACTTCCAGAATAAATATGCATACACTTCACAAAAATGAAATTTCGACAATCATTGGACGCGCAACGTAATCCTAATTATCATGCGCACGAAATAATATTGTTCCAGGATGACTTTACATGTAGATTCGCTTACCAAAGTCCCGGTAGTTTTAAGCTTCTACCAGTGTTTCAGTACTTACCGTGAACAGTAACACTATTGACAAGCTGTTCCTGCAGTTGTGGTAATGCGTCAAGAAAGCCGATTCGAAATTAGGTTTGAATTTATTGAAATGCGGCATGTCATCGTTCATTGCCAGGTAGGCACTACGAACTTCCCTGTTTATTCTGGTAATTATAATGTTCAAAGCACACGAAACCACTAGGATAGCATAGTTTACTAAGGTTGTGAGTGACGTCCCAAGACATTTGTGAGGAAAAGGCTACCTAGGGTTTTAGCTTTGTCCCTTGCGTTTTGCCGAAACGACATCTCAACGCTACGGGGGCGTTCCTGGCCAAAGCAGAGATTGGAAATTGCTATCAAAGTCAAAACATTCACTTTTACGTTTCGTGGTTTTTCATCAGGTTCCTTTACAGTAGTGATTGTGCCATATAAAGCAGAACTAATATCCACTAGTTTAAAACCTATTGTCAAGCGCCCGTCTTCTCTTAAAGGACACATGGAAAGTAGAACAAAAAATTAAAACAGCGTAGATGTAAAAATAATATCACAAAGTGAATTAACAACGAAGGAAAAAATTTTAGAGCTCTATTTACGGCGCCAAACGAATATGTAGTTGGCGCCCGCGGGAACCGCCGCTGGTCACGCGGTAGACCTGTGCGCCGCCGCCGCAAAAGTCACGCCTCCGCCGCAGGCCGAACGTGGTGCGCCGCCGGTTCAGCCAACGAGCTTGAGTCTTACCTTAGAGCGGTAAACGGGAACCCACTGCCTGCAACGGAAATGGCACTCCCCGGTTGCCGCCATCTTGCCTGTTTGCCACATTAGTGATCACTTGACGTTAAGATGGCTGCGCCTAAAAGTGGGCCAGATCATATTGGCCAGATCGCGGTCAGCAGATGGGCACTCTGGGGCTGCGTTCCAATCTTACTCGAATGGAGCCAGGTTAGTCCGGCGGATCAAGTCACGTGACAAGACAGATACAGCAATGCTGGACGCGGGTAGGTTTTCGAACGCAACGAGTACGAGAACTTCACCGAGGAGTGAGATAAAAGCTGCGTTCGATTTACTTGCACCTCCTGCACCGGTGCAGAAAAGTGTGAGGCGGTGTACTTCCGGTCATATCTCAATACATATACCGGAAGTAGACTGCCTCACACTTTTCTGCACCGGTGCAGGAGGTGCAAGTAAATCGAACGCAGCTTCTATCTCACTCATGGGTGAAGTTCTCGTACCCGTTGCGTTCGAAAACCTACCCGCGTCCAGCATAGCTGTATCTGTCTTGTCACGTGACTTGATCCGCCGGACTAACTCGGCTCCATTCGAGTACGATTGGAACGCAGCCCCAGAGTGCCCATCTGCTGACTGCGATCTGGCCAATCTGATCTGGCCCACCTTTGGGCGCAGCCATCTTAACGTCACGTGATCACTAATGTGGCAAACAGGCAAGATGGCGGCCACCGGGGGGTGCCATTTTTGGCCGCTGGTTTACCGCTCTAAGTTTACTCAAGCTCGTTGGGTTCAACGCGTTTCTCCATGCAGCCACCGACGCCGCCGGAAGAGCAACAGTCCTTCCACGGTGCCGCCGCCGTCAGTTTCTGATTGGCGCACAGGTCTATCACGTGGTGCTTGCGCTCTTTCAGGAGCTTCCTTTGGGCCCTAAAAGTTACTTATTAATCTTCGCTTCTGTTGCACTTGAAACGAAGATGGATAAGTAACTTTTAGAGGCCATAGGAAGCTTCCGAAAGAGTTTTGGTGGCACCACGTGATAAAAACACTTTTCCGCGGCGCCCGCGGGCGCCATCTAAAAATTCGTTTTGCGCCATAAATATAGCTCTAAAATTTTTCTTTTGCTTGTAAATTCGTTTTATGACGTTTTCCCATCCAGGCTGTTTAATAAAAAAGTATTTTTTCCTTTGCATGTGTCTTTTAACGGCACGCAGAATGCAGTATTATTGTCAAAATCTCAACGTAATGTAGGTCATCTGAATGTTAGTAGCCTGTGAACTTACCTTAAAGTGTTCGAACTTCTAAGCGTTCTGATGCCCAACATCGCATTATCCAACTTTTCCTATGCAGGATAGTACCAAGATGAAAGTTCTCGTGACGTTACTGTCCGTCTTGGCCCTATGCTGGGCTGAGGAAGAGGACAAACTCACCACCGCAAGCAACAACTTCGGTCTCCGAATGTTCCCGCTCTTACCGAGCTCTCCCGAGACAAACCTCTTCTTCTCGCCCTGTAGCCTCTTGATAGCGATGGGAATGGCCTACGCTGGAGCCAGAGGAGAGACCCAAAGGAACTCTACGAAAACCTGGGCTACTCGAACGTTGGCCTTGCGGAAGGGAGGTCTTGGATGCTTACACTCACCAGACCCAGAAGTATCAGTCTGCCCAGTCTAACACAACGGTCGACGTCGCCAACGCCGCGGCGATTCACCTAAGACTGTCACTCCTGGACGGCTACGAGAACGCATTGAGGAACTCCTTCAACGCCGATCTGCAAAAGGTTGACTTCGTTGATGGAGGACAGGCGGCCATTGACGCCATCAACAAATGGGTCAAAGAGAAAACCCATAACAAGATCGAGGGTCTCTTTAGTGAGCCCTTGGATCCGCTCACACGATTTGTTCTGCTGAATGCCATGTACTTCAAAGGAACCTGGAAGACCGAGTTTGACCAGAAACGTACCGAAAAAAGGCCTTTTCTCAACGGTGGCGTGACTCCAGCCGAAGTTGACACCATGGTCGGCAAGATTCGTATTCGCCACAACAGCTTCGAGAATTTGGGTGTCGATGTTGCGGAGCTGCCATACCGTGGTGGCGACTACAGTATGGTCATCCTGTTGCCCAGAGAGAAGACCGGTGTTGAGGCACTGAAAAGAAACCTTACGGCAGTTCAGCTCAACACACTCGTAGAACAACTCGTGGAACGGGAAGTCGACGTGTCTCTTCCGCGGTGAGTATGGAGCTCACATCCTCTTTCTCAATATTATATACTAGGCAATGAAAGCAGATTATAAAAAGCGCTAGAGGTAAATCCAAACTCGAACCAAGCCCCACAGGTAATGTTAATAGATAAACTAGTTACGTTGCTTCTTGATATTTAATTGCACACTTTATGAAGAGAAAAGGAGCTCGTCAAGCTGATATTTCAGCTTTTGTTCCTCCTAAACCTCCCACACCGCTTCGAGGGTAAATAAAGATATTAACTCCCTTCAAAACACGCGTGGAGAAGTGATCAACCCCCCCCCCTCTCCCTCCTAAAGCCATAAACCGCCATTTAAAGCGCAATCTAGAGGCTATGCTTCAAAACTTTATTTTTTGGAGTGGCTACGGTAAAGTGCATTTTAGACGCGGTGTTTTAAAACTATTGAATTTTTATGAAGTTGCCTTAACGGTAGTCTCAACAACCCCGACTCTTTGGAACGACAGGAGGCGAACCTTCGAGGGAGTCAACTGCGCCTGGAAACAGCGCCTATGGACGGATAGTTCCACAATTTAGTTGATCAAGTCACGTTGCCTAGAAAAGTGTCCAGACGATTCAGAACCGAGTTGGGCTGAAAAGAAAGGACGTTGTTTTAGATCTTGTCTGGAGTTCGTCTAAACCTTTAGCTTTCACCACAACTTATACAAATTATATATATTATACTGTAAATGACTAAATTTTCGCGAGGACCTAATTTTCTCGAATTTCGCGAATCGCCTACAAACGCGAAAAATACGTCCCGCGAACAATTCGGGCAATATGTGAACGCTACGGAAGCTACACTCGATTCGCGAAAATTAGAACCCGCGAATAATTTAAAATTTTCAGCTTTGGTCCGATTCGCGAAAATTTGAGTCCGCGAAAATTAAGTCGTTTACAGTATATATAAAATCAAGGAAACTCAAGTTCAGCAATATAGCAATGCACCGTCACCTCCTGTTCTAGAGCATAAATACATTATACAGAAGGTCAAACAGTCACGCTCATAGCAGTTTACTTCATGCTTTAGTGATATCAAACAAATGTCTTGTTTGTTTGAGACGCGGCGTTCGGCTGGAATTCGTCCTAAATCGTGAAGAACCCATCGAACACGAGTCCCAGACCGACACTGACGTCACACTGGCGTTCACTCTAAAAATGGCAACCGCCAATGTTGCTTGATGGGGTTCTGAAAATGGTCTATTATTTGAGTGGTCTACTGACAAGGCGCCTTTCATTTCACGCAGATTCAAGTTGGAAACGATGTACTCCCTGAAGGAAATTCTCCAGCAGATGGGCATAAAGAAAATCTTTGATGGCGCCGATCTGTCCGGAATCACCGGAGACAAGAGCCTGGAGGTGTCAGCCGTGGTACAGAAAGCATTCGTCGAGGTCAACGAGGAAGGCACCGAGGCGGCGGTGGTGTCGGGCGTGATCGGCGCAACCAGGCTGGCGTTTCATCCAAGTTTCAATTTCATAGTCGATCATCCTTTCCTCTTTTTCATCAGGAACACGCGCGCGAACGCTATCCTTTTTGCAGGACAAGTGAACAAGCTTTGAGCCACGAATAAACCCGTTTCGAAATTCGGCGCTTTCTGGCGGCTCAAAAAGCAGTTACACTTTCGGGGAACTAATGACGCTCATGAAGCTGTAATTCATCGGTTACCGTCATGTTTTCAAGTCAATGGCAAATAAGAATTGGTTCTTCGATCACCATTTGTTTCACTTTAGACGGTGTGAAAACGGAATAACTGGCCAGTACAAAGCAGGGATCCATAAGGGCGTTGATTAAATTTCCGCCATTAGAAGGCTTTAGAGCCAAACTTTAGAGCCAGACTGGCTAGACCACACTCATAAATAAGCGCCTACGCAGCCATTGTATTTGTATTTTGTGCGTCATGTACTAGAGACGCCTCGAAGGTACATGTAGCATATATACTCGGCTATATTCGTTTAGTAGTACTATCTCCATATTCTTCCTTCTTCAGCCTCAAGACGGCCACCATTAGTTTGACACGGATGCAATACACTCAGATGATAATAGTGATCAAGGCTGCGAGATTCATTTTTGAAAAAAGTTAATTAATCAGTCTCACTAGCCTAATATGTGCCCAAAGCTAGCAACCTTGGACCCATGATACCCACTCTGGGTCAACATGGGCTCTATTTCACGCCCTACTTGACTTGTGAGTTATTCTAATAAACAAACAATGACGCGAGCTGTCGTATAAAAGATGCGCGCCATGTTACGTTGCAGAATAAAGATTAATGTATCCACTTCCTCGTTGTGGTTCCTTGCAGGATAGAAGTCTAGTTTGTGCCTACATAATGTAGCACATTTATTCCTTGTTCGCGTTAGGTGTTCAACGAGAAACGTTTCTTTACTTGTAGTGTCAATTCAGAGCAATTCAAGAGTAAACCAATAATTCGGTATTGAAAATTTGTTTTGCGTTTACTTACACGCTTTTCAAGCACACCTTTGTGAAACTATACAAAATAAGTTTAGACGTGGCATCCCTGGCACAGAAACTAGGGCATGACATGAAAAAATGGTTCTTCAAAATACAGAAAGAAAAAAAAACACACACTAAGGTTATCCAACATCAAGGACAGCCACTCTTAGTATAGTCCTAAAATTCGGTAATAATAATAAATTATCTTAGTAGATTTAAACGTTGACAAATAGACGTATCCTTCAATATATATTAGCAATCTTCTCTGCCAACAGAATTGCAGAATTAGCCGCTAAGGACGGCTACGTACAAGCCAAGGAGCCACAAGCATGAACCTATTAGATCCTGTCCTGCATTTCTTATTTCTTAAAACGTCACTGACTGCAGGCTAACCAGTGTTGTGTAAAGTACATCTGAAAAGTACATGAAGTAAAGTACAAAGTAAATTAGAGGTTATGTACTTCAAGTAAAGTAGTAAGCACCACCGGGTGCAATGTACTTTAAGTAAAGTATGCTAGAAATGCAATGTACTTTCAAATTAAAGTACATCTACTTTGTATCAAAACCTTCACGATGCTCTTTCATTCCCTATACAGTGTGTGTGTGTGTGTGTGTGTGATGTGTGTGTGTGTGTGTGTGTGCGCGCGTGCGTGTGTGTGTGTGTGTGTGTGTGTGTGTGTGTGTGTGTGTTTGTGTGTGTGTTTTGCCTGGTATGCGTTGACCAGGGATAATGGGGGTGAAACATTTATTTTAGGAAATGGTGGGGAATATTGGATAAAGTCAAGTCGCTTCAGAGTTGGCAAAGCAACATTTTGTGATACAAATTTATCAAAATCAAAATTGAAGAATGTGCTTTGGAGTCAGGAGTGGTACATTCCTCAGAAAGTACCGCGAAAAATACCTTAGATACAAGTACACACTCAGACAATGTACTCCAAGTAACGGACAAGTATTCTAAACCTCTTTGGAGTAGTACTTTAACTACAGTGTACCTAAGTACTTCCCAACACTGAGCCTAACCAAAGCCCCTTCGCGTCCTCCTATTTCACGAAACGTGATAACATACCACAAGCACAAACTACACGACTGCTCGGCGAGCGTCAGTCAAACGCTGGCGCAGCGGTCGTAATGTGGCGCCATGTCAAAATTTGAGTGCACGGACCTTGGTAGCCCAGGTTCTGTGGCATTCTATGTTCGGTAATTTTACAGGAAACATAAAATAGAAATAGGGTATTATGCAGCTTTTGCTCCCGACGCTATTCTACAGAGTTCCCCTCACCTCTCACCCCCCTCCACCCCCATTTTCTCCCTCCCCTCAAAATATATTTACAGGGTTTTTCAATGGACAGTTGAACTACGCATTTCCGAAGGCTTATTCTATACCCTAATGAAGTGCTAGCTATCGATCCATACCAGATGCCTAAATTTCCGAACTCACCGTTATTTTATTGAAAAGTTATAAGTGATTTCATGAAAATGTAAATGGGAAAAGTGTCGCCAATGAACTCCTCGATTACATGAAGCTGAATGGCATCAGCTATATAGAGAATGGGCCACCAAAATTTTCCCATTGAAACTAACTGAAACTTTTTCTGAAACTGTGTCTGCGGTTCGGACCTCTGGCGCTGCATTTGGGTAGAGAATGAGCGTTCAGCATTGCGTTGCTTAGTTTCGTAGTAAAAAAAAACAAAAAAACTATTCTTTGGTGGACAGGCTATACTTTTTCTCCGCAGCAAAGAACGCCTTAGCAAAAATAGCATGAAGCAACGAGGTCAGGCGGTTCTGTCTTTGAAAATAGGGGTATTACGTTCACTTCCCTGGATAGGATACAAGGCCGTTAAGTACTCCATGAAGCGCGAGATAGGATGACTGCCCTTCTTTAGAAAAAAACAACAACATAAAATGAGGTTGCGTTTTTTTTTCTGAGTTATGAAGGGGGCAGTGTTAATCTCGCTAGGAAAAAGCTGGAGCGTTTATCGGTTTTTGTTGTTTGTTTTATTCGTGCCCTACTTTTTAAACGTACGAATGAGTTCTGAAGACCATCGTGCGCAGAAGTTTTTAGGAGGCATTCTGCCTGGTGACATCAAAGACGCAAGCTGCTCATCACAATCGGTGAGTTGTTTGTTGTTCTCTCATCCGATTCACCGCCTTTTTATATATAAAACTAGTTTCCTTAATATCCTGTGCTATATGGTTTGTCAGCAACATACCAAGAAAAATTTAGTGCCGAAAAAAAAATGACCGCCGTGACAGTTTAAGTGAGATAATTGTGTGTCTTGTTTAAATCCGATGACACCGGCCTATACAAGTAACAGGTTCCTGTAGAGAAATTAAATCTGGTATTTAGCCTGCATAAACAAGCATTGCAGAAAGTTCTAACTCTTAAATGTCTGACGCTAGCGGTGGTGATAAAATGCAATATTGTGAAAGCAAAATGTCTACCTGAATAAGAAAACAAACTAAACGAAAACATAACTGCTTTTGAGCCGACGTTCCCCTAAGTCCTGATATTTGTCAAACCACAAAATGACTTTCTGGGCAACTGTGGCATTTATTAAAGCGAAAAAAAAACTTGTCATTAAGAAAGAAAACAACATTGTATTTCTTGATGACAACCTTTTTCCTGAAATAAATGCCACACTTACCTAACGCTACCCCTTAGTTTGACAAATAACACTGTGAAACATTGAGGTGGTGGACGTCGGCCCATAGGGAGTTTTTAGTTTTGTTTTATAATTTTTTCCTGGTAACAATCTTGTTCCCAAACGTTCGTATGTTATCACAACAGCTATACTGGGCGTGAACTATTTTGTGCTACGTTGTCAAGGCTAGCGTAGCTTCCACAGTGATCCAACTTTGTCAGCTAGTTGTTGGGGCGAATGCGAATGAGGCGCAAGGCAAAGCCTCGGCCACTTTCTCTCGCAGCAGCGTCCGGCTGGAGCACCGTAGAAGCTACGCTAGTCTGTACAAAGTAGCACACAATAGTTGACGCCAAGTAGAGAGTCACGTTAAACCAATGTTTCAGCTTTCTGCGATGCATAATTTATTTGCTGCTGGCTAAAGAACAAGGTTTATTTGCCTTTTTTATTGGACCCTCTAGGAAAACCTTGGCGTTCCTGCATCCGTGTACACATCCTTTATGAAGCAGTTTATATCCTCGAACACCTCTCATGAGCAGTGGCAAATTTTAAGGAGGGAGAACTTGTTGGGCTAATGACTGCTCAGAGTCGTATTGCTTACATATAAAGAGCTCTAAAAATTGTGCACCTATCAAATAAATAAAGAAACACGAAGAAACGAGTAGTAAAAATGAAATACGTTCCACCTGGCAGCGAAACTATATCAAAATGTTTTTCTGTCTGGAAAGATGTTTTGTCATCGTTCTTGTTTAATTCCACACTCTCTTCATTTGTAATTGTACCGAGCTAACTACTGTATAATGCGTTGTTCATAGAAATCGATACACCTTTTTCAAGTAGCAACCTAAAACAGCCTTTACTAGCGAAGCTTTCGCCTGGCTAATATTCACATAATTTTGACTTTCACGGAATCTTAAACGTAAGCACACAAAATAATCTTTATCTTCATCTTTCTATCATTCGTTTAAGACACGTGTTCCAACAAAAACGGTATAGATGTTTCCATCCCCACTTAATGGTAATGTGACAAGAAAGCCCGTCCGAAATTATGTTCAATTGCCGGGTAGCGTTTTAAGACATACATAGAAATGATTCATAAAATTCTGAAACTCAGAGTCACATGCAAATTAGTGGCTTTCATCTAGTTTCGTGAGTATGTATTACCTAACTACAGTTTAAGACATCAAAAGAACAAAGTTCAGGGCTCTGCTGAGTCCTTTGATCACGGGTGACAAGGACATGTCAGACGGGAAGGATACCTCATGGTTAGAGTTACCACCAATCAGACGATCACCCTAACCCGACAGGTCTCAGGCGAGTATGTTTATGGAAACATTTGCACATGTGTGGTCTTTCTTACAAGGAAATGCAAATCCTTGGATTCAACAATTGCGAGGAATTTGAAATATTGAGGGACGCTCCAAAGGTTTATATACCGAGAAGGAATAACCAAGGGTTCATACTTTGAAGCTAAATGCCTCCCCCCCCCCGCCCCAGTGTCGAGGTTGGGTAGATGTCCTTATGAATGAACTAGCGTTTAATGCGAGCAGGAATCAAAGTTAGATCTTGAGGTGTTTTATTATCTTCTACAGTTCTCATAAGTAACGGTGTAACATGAACTGGAGTTAAGGTACCCTAATCTCAGTGCTACACTGTAGCTGGTGCTTACGTTTCCGCGAATATTTTTAAGGACGTAACACCAAAGGACCAGTCTCAATGCATCACTATAGATCACACCTGTGTTTTGGGTGTTCTGTATGTATGGCTTGCACGTGACGTCATCGCCCTATACTGGAGGCCGATTTCATTTGTCCTTCCTAAGAAACAAAAATGAGGTGGTGCGAAATGCATGCCCCAGTAGGTATGCGCTCCAGCAGTAAGGCCACCACAACGGCAGCACATGTGACGTCAGCGCAAGCCATTTGGCGACTTTCGTGTTTGAAATCAGAAAGCCTATCGCTCTAATACCCAACCTGTCTCCCTTTCGCCGGGCAGCCCCAAGATGAAAGTTATCACTGCGTTCCTGTCCGTCTTCGTCCTGTGTTCGGCTGAAGATGATGACAAACTGACGGTAGCAAGCAATGATCTTGGTATGCGCATGCTCCCTCTGCTACCAAGCTCTCCCGGGGAAAATATCTTCTTCTCGCCCTACAGTCTTTCAATAGCGATGGGAATGGCCTACGCCGGAGCAGGAGGGGAGACACGACAAGAACTTCATGAGAACCTGGGTTACACCAGGGCTGGTCTTCCAGAAGCGGAGGTCTTAGATGCTTACGCTCGTCAGACTCAGCGACATCTGTCTGATCCGTCTAACACTACGGTGGACGTCGCCAACACAGCGGCAATTCATTTAGGGCTGCCCCTTCTGAACGAGTATGAGACAATACTGAGGAACTCCTTCAACGCCGATCTGCAAAAAGTTGACTTCGTAGAAAATGGACAGGGGGCTGTTGACGTCATCAACAGTTGGGTCAAGGACAAGACTCATAACAAGATTGAGAGTCTCTTTAGCGAGCCCCTGGATCCGCTTACACGATTTGTTTTGCTGAATGCCATGTACTTCAAAGGAACTTGGAAGACTGAGTTTCAGAAGAGACGTACCGAACAGAGGTCATTCTTTAATGGTGGCGTTACTGAAGCACAAGTTGACACCATGATCGGCAAGATTCGTATTCGTCACAACAGCTTCAACGATGTGGGTGTGGACGTTGCAGAACTGCCCTACCGTGGTGGTGACTATAGCATGGTCATCCTGTTGCCCCAAGAGAAAACCGGTGTAGAGGCGCTGAAGACGAACCTTACGGCCGGACTTTTCAAAACTCTCCTAGATCGTCTGGTGCAACGCCAGGTTACGGTATTTCTGCCAAAGTGAGTATCGGCATAATATATTTTTTAAGGTCAGATAAAAAATATAAAAAACAAGAACAACTGGAATGCTTAAAAAGTGCTAAATGGTTATTTTTTTAGGGGTACAACCATTGTATTTTCATCAGGGGAAATTAAACTCGACGAAAAAGGAAGAGGAAATTTCTAGGAAAATTCAGTCTAGCGATCACTCACTCTGTCAACTGCGTCTCAAAACGAATTTCGCGATGGCGAGACATGTTTCGCAAAATGTCCGCTGTGCGTCATTTTGCTTCTTAACTGTCGTCCGCTCGTCTCTTTTTTACAAATGCTGACTGGTGCGAACGGCCAGATTTTTCCACACAGACTAGTCTATGGCACAGTTCACATTGAGGTGCAGCTATATCATATCTCAAAAAATGTACAATGCATACAAAAGCACACGCGCTTGACCCTAACGCTCAGCCAAATGCTTTTGTTCACACAAGAAATCTCGCATAGAAGGAATTTTCATAGCCACGAGTTATCTCGTGTGCCTTCGTCAGCACTGGAAACTTTTGTGATATGAAGTGCTGACTACTGTCACTGACAAGATAAGAAGGGCAGATGCCCGGCATCCAGCACGTGCTGGTCGCCTTCCATCGGACCTGCACAACGCGTGCACGGTCGAAAGCTCACGAGATGACAAAGTATTAATGAAAGTATAGGAAGGCTCGCGCTGAAGGTGGAACAACTGAAAGTCTTTCTTACCGTTTTCATCTTCTCAATGATTATACTTTGTGAGGAAGCTAACCCACTGGTTGTCTCGAATTACGTTTATTCGAATCACATCATTCCCCTAAATGTTTCAACCTCTTGTAAACCTTTGTGATTTGAAATAAAAGTCAGTGACCACCAACAAAGACCATCTGCCAATTGGACACACATTCCGTTGCGTCTAACAATTATTTTATCGTAGCATTTCTTTAGTTGCTCATCCAAGAGAAGTTATTAAAATTCCATTGCCCTGCTGGCGACAACAAAAAATCATCATTATTGTTTGGGTTTAGAAAATGTAACATCCACAACAGACGTATTTCTTTTCGTGCAGGTTTAAGTTCGAAAGCAAGAACTCACTGAAGGAAATCCTTCAGAATATGGGCATCAGGAAAATCTTTGGCGGCGGTGCTGATCTTTCCGGAATCTCTGGCGACACAAGCCTGGAGGTGTACGACGTGGTGCAGAAGGCGGTTGTCGAGGTCAACGAAGAAGGCACCGAGGCGGCGGTGGTGACGGCGGTGATCGGTGGACTAAGAAGTGGCAGCTTCGACGGTTTCGAATTCAGGGTCGACCATCCTTTCCTCTTCTTCATCCGAGACACGCGCTCAAACGCCATCCTTTTTGTGGGGCAAGTGAACCACCTCTGAGACAACCAAGTCTTGTTGAGATATTGGTCTCAACGATGACAAGTTTGCTGCGACACCTGGCCCATAATGCGCGATTACAGTAATAAAGGTACAAGCAAACAGTGCCATCTTGTAATTACTTGGAAGGCAGAGATATCATTTGTGTTTACATGTATGGCTTTTAACATTAGTAGAGTCAAAGTTTTGTTATAAAGGAGGATTTACTTGAAAAATAAACAAGCCTGTTTCTGTTTAAAAAAAAGTTTAGTAAGTTTGAACATGAGAACAATGTTGCAAAAATTACTGGCGACCACTAAACAATAAAAAAGAATCAGTTTTATGTAATAAACCGTAAACAAATAGATTTCTACATGCAACTTAAAGCACAATCACTGTAAAAAAGGTCGATGTGTAATACAACCTTATTTCAAACATAATCCCCGACCAATTCATGAGTTTTGTGGCGTAACTATAAAACTGTTTGAGAACCTAGTCTTCGCGTGCAATAGTAATTGGCAGTTGGCTTGCTACTACTCTCTTCAACTTTTTGACATTTTATCCAATCGTTCAGCGTGGATTTTTTTGGTTCCCACAACTTGGCTGAAATTGGCATAGACCATATTAGTTTATAATATTTACATAAACATACAACGAGGACATATTTGTGGAGGTTGAGGAAAGCAGTACTACTAAGCTTTTGGCAATGCATGATGGCACCTTCCACGGTTGATCATGCACTGCTACAGAAGGAAGTCCGTGATGGTGGCATAAAACAATAAAATATACTGATGTCCCAGCTCAAAAATTCATAACCTGAAATAATCATGACTTCTTGCCACCAGCATCTCCACGTGATTTTGTGTATTAAAAAGAGGGTCAGCCATTTTGGCCCCATCACTACGCAGGTTTTGGTTAATCTGCTTCCACAAATCCCTCCAGGACGTTTAAATTTCGACAAATTAAATGAAGTAAAATATCTTGAAGATAGATTTCACTTATGCCGTGTTAATGCAAGGGTTATCTTCGTGAAAAACATTAGGGTCGAGCCAGAACAGTTTAGCGGCAAACTCAGTTGAGGTGTTGGAATATTTAGAGAGCGTGCATTTAATCGGGCTTCGTATTGAGACAACCTGTCTTTCTCTGTCGACGAGCGATTTGGCCAGTGCCTCTCGGTTCTTCATCCTGCATTGCTCTCTGGCAATTACACTATGGCACCCCAGTGAGAGACTTCGTCTTCTGGAAGTCCCCTCAGCGGCCCTTGTTTCGAGCTCGTTATACTCCAACGTCGAGCGCACCGAAAGTAGAGCGCGTACCGCCACGCTGGTGTATGCTGGGATGCACTTGAGCTAAAAATGGCGGAGCGTCGCCCTCAATCTAGCTTGGCGCGACGGCGCGGCGCCAGCATCTGGAGTAGGCCAATAGGAGCGTGCGTGCAAACGGCGGCGCGTCGCCGGCAGCCACAGCAGACCAATAGAAGCGTGCGCGTCCGGATGTGGGATGCGCCGTGAGCCAAAAACGGCGACGCGTCGCCGGCATCCAGTGCGGAGAGCAAGTCGTCTGCTTCTTGCGCAGGAGGTGTGGTGACGTCAGAACGACGCCGAGCTCTGATTGGCTCTGATTGAAAGGATAGTGGGCAGAGCTCAATGCTAACTGCTTTGAGGTCTATACCCACTATTTCTTCTTTTCAGTCAGCCAATACGGAGCTCGGCGTTCTGACATCATCGCAACCCCTGTGCAAGAAGCAGACAAACTTGCGCTCCGCATAGGAGTGCCCGCGGCACGAATAAACAATGGTGGTACCTTGATAAGTCAGGATATTCAGCGCTTTAAGAACTTCCGCAGCTACCCCGATCGGAAAGCCGCAGTTGAATTCTTCATTTCTTTTAGCACCGAGGTGCTGCCAGTGAAGACATGGCACAGAAAGAAAGGCTTTTTTGTTCCTGTTGGAATTTTAGCTGTGTACTTTGTCCCACGCTAGGAACTCTTCGGCATGTTTTTATCTTTTGCCCGAACGCAGAATTATTTTGGGGAGACCTACGCTGTAGACTACGGGTTGAATTGCACATGGACTGGAGCAGCGCCGAAGCTTCTTGAGTTTGGCACAGGCCCTAACAGTAAATGTTTGGAGGTACTTGCACTGCTTAGCACTGCACGCAATATGGAAGTCCCGCACGGATCACCTCTTGTGCTCGAAGGAGGAACTCCAGCATGGCGTCACTTTCAAGCAGGCTTCACACGATAACGACCAGCGTCCTTGCTGAGGCGAGCAACCCCGAAATGGTCGAATGGGCTGATTTGGAAGCGTGCTTTAAAGTGCCAAAGGCGTTTCTAAATCGGAGGAGATAACTTCGGAACTTCAGAGACAGTGAATGTGACTGGGGACATGAACCTATCCTGTCAAATGGTCACGCCATGCGCTGCCTTTGTCGAAGTGTGTTTTAATCTTGTACATCAGCGCTCGTTTTACGTAAATAAAAAAGTAAAGAGTAAAAAAAAGGCTTAGGTCTAGTAGTAGCGTGTCTGGCTCCCAACCGAAATATCGTGAGTTCAAATCCCGCCTCTAACTTTCTCGAATTTTTCCTTTTAGGACAAAATCAATTACCTTATTAAAGTGAAAATTATTTGAGACATCCGGCGACCTTTAATTGGGATTACATGCTCTGTTTTTTATTCACTTTCATTCTACGCGTGACGTCACGTTTGACGTGAGCGTCGTGGGTTGTTTGAAATTCCCGCGCGAGGTCATGTGACTGTAACGTCATGACCCTATCGACCAACCAGGATTTTTCGCGTCTGCAATTTTTTCGTCACGCCACCTACGCCGGCTTTTCTGCTTTAGGAGCTCCTTAATGCTATCGCGTTAAATATAAATAATCATAGATCCACGTGAAGAAAGTATACGTAGAGCTTTATTTTGTGCTATCCAGGAACACAGACCCCAATAAACTGGTCTGCGAAGCTGCATCATTCGTTGAGAACCAAACATTTTTCTTGTTTGTTTGTTTTCTTGTCGGTACCAACATTTTATTTAAGTGTTTGGGCACGCTCTTGTTGCCTGCAAGGAATGCAATTGCCAGTGTCCTATTTTGTTCGGCATGAGTCCCGACTAAACACAGATTCTTTGTTTAACATCGAAAACGAACACCGAATAACACAAAATCTTCGGGGAAAATAAACTCGGAAAGAAAAGACATCCCGAGTCGACCAATGAAAATAAACCCTCGAAAGCACGGAACCCATAGCGACAGCGCAGTGTTCTGCATTCACGTACGTGCTTTCCCGATACTTCGGCATCCGCCTCCTATTTATTTATTTTTATAATTTCAACTCATGTTCTTACAGGGTTTTGTAAACATTGCCTAACATTTACAGCAAAACAAACAACAAACAAAGAACAAGAGAAGACTTTACCTTAGCGCGAGAAAATCACAGCCTCACCGTGTGAGCGGACGGCTTCAGGAGGCCATATATAAGCCATAGTATGACTCAAGACATGTATTGGTCTAGTTTCACATCGTAAACCAGGGCTCCAGTTTTCACAAGCGCAGCTCCTAGGCGCCCGTTTCCGGCTTGAGCGGCGTTGGCAGTGCTGCCGTCGGCGTAACCGCAAGGTCACCCCAAGGTCACATGAGCCCCAAGGTCACGCGAGCCCCCGGCGGTCATGTAACCCCCAGGGTCACGTGACACCCCCCCCCCCCGAGGTCACGTGAACCCCCCCTCCGCGCCTTCCCCCACCTCAAGAGCTGCGCTCTGGCCCGGCGTTACAAAGAGTTGTAAACGGCTTTCATTTTTTTTTTTTGAGAAATTTCCGGATTTTGTCATTCGCCGAGTTCCCATGGCACATTGCAGCAACCGCCCCTTCGAACGAACTTCCAGAATGCTCATGCACTATTACGTATATCTGTTCCAATGAGGAGATCAGGTCGTCTGCTTCTTGCGCTGGAGTTGAGATGACGTCAGATCGACGCCGAGCTTCGATTGATCTGATTGAAAGGATGGTGGATAGACCTCAATGCTAGATGCCTCGAGGTCAACCCACTATTATTTTGTTTTTCAATCGGCCATCAAGAGCTCGACGTTCTGACATCATCGCAACCCTGGTGCCAGAAGCAGACGAACTGCGCGCTCCGCATAGTTGCCTTCTGCGCGCCGCCATCTTTGTCTCTTGAACTGTGAAAAGCCCTCGGAGCATGCGCAGTGGCTTTCTTCAGCTAAACGTCAGACGCCGGACATGCGTCAAAAGCTCAGTGACTCGGCTTCTTTTCTTCCGCCCGGGAGAAAAGCGATGGAAAGGTGTATACTCCGTTTGGCGCTAAGTGTGAGCGCAGTCGACGCTACGATTCGACATGGAGCTAATCGAGTAGCGTCACAAGTGCACCGTGACGGCGCTCATCGTCTCTTGTGCGTTTGATACCACTGCAGCCACAAACTAATCACTTTTAGTGAATGTGCTATAATCCTGCGCTTTTTCGTGCGTGATTGGTCAAACCGCCATAGAAAACTCACGAAGGCGACGACGGTATACACTCGACGATGCACTTTTTGTCGCCTCTCGATTGACTTCATCGGATCCAAGCGGCCGCTGCATTCGTGCTTAGAGCGAAACGTAATACGGTAGAGTGTTGTATGTTGTCGCAGATCTCGAGCTCGTGTTCATATGCCAATCAAAGCCACACGTGGCGCGCTACGCTGCTTTCGCTTAATGGGATACTGAACCGAAATTTTCGAGCTCACAAAACAAGGCTGGACGGATTATTGGCCCTACCGGTGACGCAATGCAATGAAAATAGGCGGGGCGCTACAGAACCCAAAAGCATTCACTCATACAGCGATATTTCTAACGAATCGCCGTGTTTTTGGAAAAGAAGTGCACGATCGAACACGGCCGACGAGGCCGACGAGACAAGTCACGTCACGATTCTCATTCCCTCTCCTCCTCGCTACGTCCCGTCGAGCTGGTGAACCGAAGCGAGGAGGAGAGAAGCGAGGCCGCTTCCCCTCATTCTCAAATTTTCCAGGAGGACAATGACGTCAAAGACCTCGCTTGATCGCACCTTCTTTCTTTTCCGAAAGCGCGGCCATCCGTTTGAGATATCGATGTATGAGTGATGTTTTAGAGTTCGTAGTGTCCCGTTCAACGCTTCTGCGGCCTTATTTCGCGAAACCAAATTTCGATTCAGTATCCCTTTAAAAACCGTTCATTCCACACGTAGTTCCCAAGAAGGCGCGATAGAGCGGTGGGAAAATACGTGTGGACTGTACCCTAATACAGGGTTTTTCTTCTTCGAGAGAAACGTGCTTCAAAAGATTTGATGGCAGCAGCGATTTTCTTGTAAAATGCCAGAACAGCCGCAGACGTTGCTCCTTCTTGGGTTACGACGAGCCATGGTGCAAGCAGCCGGCCACCAAGTTTAACAAACGACTGCCACGATGACAGAGTATTCTCTGGTCGCGGAAAAATAAAAACCTCTGAACTTTTAGTTTAATTTCTAGGTTTGCAACACCAAAACCTCCTTTGGCTTGGTTAAGAAAAATGTTTGTGCATCTCCAGTCCGCTCAAAAACTGGAATTCCAGATAAAGGTTGCACAAAAGCGATGCATTTTATGGATTTCGCTTGCGTGACAAGGCACAAGTCGAGCTGCGTACCGATATAGTAGAGGAAAATACAGAGTTACATATGAAAGCATGATTCAGGATGGAGAGGTTCCGACTGCACCAGTCTTGTACTTTTGTCCTCAGACCGATGAGGTGAATGCCTCCTTTAACACTAACTCAGCGAATAGGGTCCAAGCTGACACAAGGTACTTCGTAATAGTAGAGCTCCAGGTAGTATTAATGAGGCGCTCGGACTTCACGTTCCAGTTTCCGAGCAATGCACCTGTTGACATAGCGTGGCTCATTTGGGCACCGGAAACTTCGCAAAATCCAGCAAAGTGTGGCACCACAAGAACAATTTCTAATCTGGAGGCAGCAACATCAGTAACGTCATCGGCATAGCACACTTTGTTTGTGGCATACCTGGCAAGAGCGATGCCCTGAATCCTGGTGTCGCTTATGATTATTCTGCAAACAGGTTGTAAATATAGCGAGAACAGTCTAGGCGAGAGCGGGCAGCCTTGTTCTAACCGAGCCCTGCACTGATATATTTGTTTCTCGTTACGCTCCCATTGACCAAAAGTCGTGTCGATATACATTTCTAGAACAGTTTATGATATTTCGCGATTCTTTTGCCGACGCCGCAAGCCTTAAGCAAAGCGAACAGAAAAGCATACGACACCCGGTCGAAAGCTTTGCTCAAGCCAATCTGCAGCACCGCCGCGGAAAGTCCAGTTTGCTTCAGCTGTTTCGGGAAAAAATCCCAAGAGTGTGGACATGTGAAGAAATAGATCTCCTTTTGAAGCCATAGGTTTGATGATCGACCACTGCCAACTTTGAGACCCATCTCCATTCGTTTTTCTAGTATCCTGGCCAGCAGCTTATAGTCCGTCGTTAGAAGGCTGATGGGCCTTAATCTGTCTCATGCTAAGAAGCTGGAGCCATTGCTTTCCTTGGAATTGCCCAATGGCTCAGCTCTTGCATGAGACAAGGCCCATCAGCAAGACGGACCTCTTGGAGCGGCTGGAGCAGAAAAGTGGGTACAAGTTGGCAGTGTTCGATCATCAAAGCTATGACTCAAAGGAGATGCAATTTCTTCACATGTCCCACACTCTTGGGATTTTTTCCAAAGCAACTGAAACAACTGCGGCGATATACTACAGATGGCACTTAAGCAACTCACTTCCCGTCTGTTCACTCCTTAAGGCTTGCGATAATCGGCTAAAAAGAATCGCGAAATATCATAAACTTCTTCTAGAAATCTATATAGGTTCCGACTGTTGGTCCAGCAGGCGTAACGAAAAAAAATATATCAGTGAAAGGCTTGGTTAGAACTGCCCTCTCACCTAGATTGTTCTCATATATTTTTGTTTGCAGAATGATCATAAGCTGAACACCGGAATTCCAGAGGCATCACTCTTACCAAATATACCACAAATAAAAATCTATGCCAGTGATATTTGCTGCCTCCAGATAAGTTTGTTGTAATGGTTCCCGATTTTTGCGAAGTTTCCGGTGCCCAAATGAAACCCGCGCTATAATCTTGGAGTGCATAGCTCGGAAGCCTAGACTGCATCCAGCCTCATTAATAATACCTGGAACTCTTGTGTTAGCTTGGATCCCTATTCGCAGTATGTTAAAGAGGCATTCACCTCGTCGGTCTGAGGCAAAGTAAGACTGGCGCAGTCGAACTCTCCATCCTTAATCATGCTCATATCTAACTCTGTATTTTTCTCTGCTATATACATTAAAAAATTTCATTGTGCTGTCACGCGAATCCACAAAATGCATTTATGGAAATTCCAGTTTTGAAGCGGATGAAGATCACGGCCTTTTCTTGTTATGATGAGTTTGGTGTTGCAAACGCAAACTAAACTTCGGGTTTTATTTTCCGCGACCAGAAATGCAATCAGGCAGTAGTTTGTTAACTTGGTGACGCTGCTGCAAAATGACTTGGCGCGGCCCAGAGAGGAGAGCGTCTGCCTGTTCTAGATTTTACAGGAAATCGCTTAACTTGCCATCAAATGCTTTTGAGCACGTTTTCTCTCGAGAAAAACCCCTTTGTTAAATTTATTTTCCCACCGCCGCTCCTGTCTTGGGCTTGGAAACGTTGAACCGAGGTACTTCGCTCCTAAAACATCACTCATACATCGATATCTCAAACAGACCAATACACTTTAAAAAAAGGTATAATCAGATAATGACATCAGTGTCCTCCTGGAAAATTTGGCGCTTCTCTCCTCACTCGCCGAGTTCACCAGCTCAGCGGCCTCATGCGCAAGGAGAGGAGATGGAGTCGTGACGTCATTTGTGAAACCGATCACTCACTTCTTCTCAAAAACACGGCGATGAACAGAAATATCGCTGTATGAATTTTTACAGGTTACTGTAAGCGCCTATTTTCATTTTTAATTTCGACTATTTTCATCTTAAGGGCCCAGGTAGGACACTTAGATGAAAATCCGTCAATACGGTCACTGTGAAATAATTTCGAGTTCAGAAATCCCCATTATTCATGTAATAAGCGCACCATGTCTTTGATGGCATATCAACACGAAGCTGGAATTTGCGACAACATAACGCTCTACCATATTACGTTTCATAAGCACGAATGCAGCTGAGATCCGATGAGATAAAGACGACAAAAGATGCATCGTCGAATAGTCGTCGCCTTCATGGTTTTCTATGGCAGTTTGATAATCACGCACGAAAAAGAAAAAGCGCAGGGTCTCGCGCATTCACTAAAGTGATTAAACTCTGTCAATGCTGCCAGTCCAATGACTTCAACGTCTGTGCACTTGTGACGCTACTCGGTAGCTCCATGTCGAATCGTAGCCTCGATACGCTCACACTGTAAACGGAAGTATACGATTTCCGTCGCTTTTCTCCCGGAGCGAAAAACCGTCACTGGCTCTCGACGCATGTCCGGCGTCTGGCGTCTAGCGAAGGCGTAGCCGAGGAAGCTCGCAACCAGAGACCATGGCGGCCTCTAGAGGCCGCTATGGAGCGCGCAATTCGTCTGCTTCTGGCGCAGAGTTGCGATGATGTCAGAACGCCGAGCTCTTGAATGGCCGATTGAAAAAACAAAATAATAGTGTAGACCTCGGGCATCAGCACTGAAAATATCCGTCAATCAAAACCAATCAAACGCGACGTCGATCTGACCTCATCTCAACTCCAGCGCAAACAGACAGACTTCTCCTACTAATTCGTTCAGCGTACTTGCAATGCCATGGGGGCGAATGACAAATCAGGAAATTCTCAAAATGAAAACCGTTTACAACTCTTTCTGCTGCCGTCAACAGCTCTAGAATGAGCACTGGAAGATTCTGACGAAGTATCCATGACCACAGGTGCCACTGACCTTGACCTTGGGAACTCATGTGACCTTGGGGTGACTGCGGGCCACGCCGACGACGACACCAACACCCGCTCAAACTGAAACAACGGCTTGCGCTGGGCCTAGTTTGATGTGAACAGACAAGACGATCTTGAGTCTACTTGGCTTATATGGCTACAATTTGGTGTGTTTTCTCGCGCTGAGCTAGTTGTTTTTTGTGTTTTGCTGTAAATTTAGGCAATATTTACAAACTCGTAAGAACATGGTGAAAGTATAGAAATATATAGGAGAATTGTCTGTATGAAACTTACGCTACGTAATGAAACAACAAATATCATAAATTCCATGCTGAGATTTAATATTTGAAAATCAAGGATATTCTTTCAATTTCTTCCCCACGAATTGTGTTAATTCAGTGTTCATTTTCGGCATTTGGCGCAAAATCTGGTTCGATAAATTCATGACGTTAATCACATGACCTCGCCTTGTCGTCAAGCTTGGCATCACGTGGAATAGTGAATAAAAAACAGAGCATGTAATCCTAATTGGAGGTCGCCGGGCGTCTCAAACAATTTCACTTTAAGAGGTAATTGATTTTGTCCTAAAAGAAAATTCGAGAAATTAGAGGCGGGATTAGGACTCACGGCAGATCAGTTAAGCCGACACGCTACTACTGATATTCTTTACTCTTTTTTTTATTTGCGTCAAAACAGAGCGCTGTGTACAGGATAAAACACACTTCGACAAAGGCAGCGCATGGCGAGACCATTTGACAGGATTAGGTTCATGTCCCCGTTACATGTCACTGCTCAGTTCCGAAGTTGCTCTCACTCCGATTTAGAAACGCCTTTGGCACTTATGCCTAAATCACGCCTTACCTGACCAGCCTCTGTTGCCTGAAGAAGACGCTGGTCGTTATCGTGTGAAGCCTGCTTGAAAAGTGACGCCATGCTGGGGTTCCTCCTTCGGGCGCAAGAGGTGATCCGTGCGGGACTTCCATATTGCGAGCAGTGCAAGCAGGCAATTACTCCAGACGCTTACTGATAGGGCCGAAGCCAACCTGCCAGAAGCAAGCGCTGCTCCGAGTCCATGTGCAATTCAGCTCAGTGTGCAGCGTAGGTCTCCCCAAAATAATTCTGTGTTCGGGGCAAAAGATCAAAACATGCCGAAGAGTTCCTAGCGTGGGACCAAGTACACAGCTAAAATTCAACAGGAACAAAAGCCTTTCTTTCTGTGCCATGTTCACTCGCAGCACCTCGGTGCTAAAAGAAATGAAGAATTCAACTGACGGCTTTCCGATCGGGGTAGCTACGCAAGTTCTTAAAGCGCTGAATGCCCTGACGTATCACGGTACCTGCCATTAAGTCTGTTCGCGCGCGGCACTTAAGGCGGAGCGCAGGGCAATGGCTGCTCGGGACGGGGAGTGATAGTCAGAACGCCGGAATCCGTGGCTGGCTGACGAAAGAAAGTAGTGGGTACTGGGCCGAGCAGTTAGCCATTGAGCTCTACCCACTATCCGGTCAATCAGAGCCAACTCGGCGTCGTTCTGACGTCACCACACCTCCTGCGCAAGAAGCAGACGACTTGCTCTCCGCACTGGCGCTGCCGACGCGTCGCCGTTTTTGCCTACGGCGAACGACATACGGACGCGCGCGCTCCCACTGGTCTGCTGTGCTGCTGGCGACGCGCCGCCGTTTGTACGGTCAGTCTGCCACCACTTCCAGATATGCTGGCGCCGCCGCCGTCGCCAAGCCGGAATTGAGGGCGACGCTACGCCATTACTAGGCCTGGCGCATCCGCAGCGGCACTGAGCGTGGCGGTACGCGCTCACCTCGACGCTCAGGCTGTAGATCGGACAGCTCGAAGCAGAGTGAGCCCGTGAGACATGGCCGCAGGACTGAAATGTCCTCACTGAATTGCCACTGTACCCGCCTAGAGAGCAATGCAGGATGAAGAACCGAGAGGCACTGGCCAAATCGCTCGTCGAGACGACAAGACAGCGTCCGTCACTGAAGCCCGGTTAAATGCACGCTATCTAAATATTCCAACACCCCAACTGAAGTTTGCCGCATAAACTGTTGCTGGCTCGGCCCAACGTTTTCGCATGATAACCCTTGCATTAACACGGCATAAGTGAAATCTAGCTTCAGGATGTTTTTACTTCGTTTAATTTGTCGAAATTTAAACGTCCTGGAGGGACTTGTGGAAGCAGATTAACCAGAACCTGCAGTGAGATGGTACAAAATGCTAGACCCTCTTTTTAATAACAGCAAATCACGTGGAGATGCTAGTGGCAAATAGCATGCGATTATTTCAGGTTACATGAATTTTTGAGCTGGAGACATCACATATTTTGCCTTTTAGCACTATCACGGACTCTCTTCTGTAGCAGTGCATGCGATCATACTGTGGAAGGTGCCATCATGCATTGCCAAAGAATAGGCAATTAAGCTCTCCTCAACCTCCACAAATATGTCCTGTTGTATGTTTATGTAATATTATAAACTAATCATAGTCTGCGCCAATTGCCTTCAAGTTAGTGGGAAAACTGCAAAAATCCGCGTAGCGAGTGGATAAAATGTCAAAAAGTTGAAGAGAGTAGTAGCAAGCCAACCGCCGAAATACTGTTTGCACGCGAAGACATAGGTTCTCACATAAGCTGCGAGAATACGCAAATCTAGAATTAGTCGGGATTATGTTTGAAATAAGGTGTAAGGCGATCGAATCTTTTTACAGTGATTGTGCTTAAGCGTATGTAGAAATCTATTTGTTTACGGTTTATTACATAAAACTGATTCTTTTTTTGCAGTTAGTGGTCGCCAGTAATTTTTTGCAACATTGTACTACTCATGTTCAAACTTACTAAACTTTTTTAAACGAACTGTTTATTTTTCAAATAAATCCTCATACATAACAAAACTGACTCTATAATGTTAAGCCTGAAACACAAATGATATCTCTGCCTTCCAACTATTACAAGATAATATTTGCTTATACCTTTTATTACTTAATCGCCATTATGAGCCAGGATGTCGCAACAACTGTCATCGATTGAGACCAATATCTCAACAAGACTAGTTGTCTGTTAATACCCCACAAAAAGGATGGCGTTTGGCCGCGTATCGAAGAAGAGGAGATGTCGACCTGAATTTGAAACCCGTCAAGCTGCACTGAATCCACCGATCACCGCCGTCACCACCGCCGCGGTGCCTTCTTCGACCTCGACAACCGCCTTCACCCGCCACGTACACCTCCGGAGCTTGTGTCGCCAGGAATTCCGGAAGGTCAACACCGCCGCCAAATTTTCCTGATGCCATGGCGAGTGAGTTCTTTGCTTTTCAGGCCCAAACCTGCACGAAAAAAATGCGTCTGTTGTGAATATTTTCGAAACCCAAACAATAATGATGATTTTTTTTGCCAGCAGGGGCAATGGAATTTTAATAACTTCTGGATGGCAACTAAAGAAATGCTACGATAAAATTGTTAGACAACGGAATGTGTGTCAATTGGCAGATGGTCTTTGTTGTGGTCACTGACTTTATTTCAAATGCGAGACACAAGAAGGTTAATTTTAGAGCAATGATGATTCGAATGGCAATTCAAGCCATCAGTGGGTAGCTCCTCTGGAAATCTGTCATTGAGAATATGAAAACGTAAATGAACTTTCGGATGTTCCCGCCTTCGGCGCGAGCCCTTCCTATACTTTCATTAATGCTATCATCTCGACAGGCTGTTGTCTTTACACGTGTCTAGGTCTATCGACGACAGCACGTATGGATGCCAGGCATCTGCCCTTCTTCTTGTCGATGACAGTAGTAAGCACTTCATATCTGAAGTTTCAGTGCTGACGAAGACACCTGGGCTTCTTCGTAGCTATGAAAATTCCTTCTGGCAATGAACAAAGCGACGGCTTGAGCATTAGGGCAATCAGCGCGAGTGTGCTGTTTGCATTGTACGATTTTTTTAGATATGATATAGCTGCACCTCCAATGTGAACTGTGCCCGCTAGACCTTGTCTGTGTGGGCATCTGGCCGTTCGCACCAGTCAGCATTTGTAAAGAGACGAGCCGTTTGTGAGATAGAAACGAAAATGACGCAGCCAGACATTTTGCGAAGACATGTCTCGCCATCCTCGGCCACGGGTACGCAGTTGACAATGAGTGATCTTGGAACTGAATTTTCACAAATTTCTCTTCGCATCGAGTTTAATTTCACACGGTAATTGTGTTCTTTCAAAATAACCGACCTTTTTAAACATTCAATTCTTGTTTTTATATTTTATCACGACATAAAATATATGCCGATGCACTTTGGCTTTGAAATACCGTAACCGTTGCACCAGACGATCTAGGAGAGTCAACGCCTCCACCGGTTTTCTCTTGGAGACGAGCAAGGATGACCATGCTATAGTCACCACCGCGACCAGACAGTGCAACGTCCACCCACATCGTGAAATATTTGGCGACGAATGCAATGTACTTGATATGAGTGTCCTTTGTGTAACGCCACCATTAAAGGCGACCTCTGTCGGTACGTCTCTTCTGGCCTCAGTCTCCAAGTTCCACGAAGTACATGTCATTCAGCAAAACAAATCGTGTAAGCGAATCCAGAATATACTTCTCAATCTGTTATGGTGTCGATGACGTCAACAGCCCCCTGGCTCCATTTTCTACAGGGAAGTCAACTTTTTGCAGATCATGCAATTCCTCAGTTTTATCTCATACTCGTTGAAGGGGCAGCCTAAATAATTGCCTTGTGTTGGCGACGTCTACCACTGGTGACGGATCCAGATAGATGTCGCTGAGTCTGACAGCGTAAGCATCTAAGACCTCCGCTGCTCTGAAGACCAGCCCTGGGTTCTCATGAAGTTCTTGTCGTGTCTCCCCTCCTGCTGAAAAATGGAAACCATTCCCATCGCTATTGAAAGACCAACAGAACTGACTTTTCCCCGGGAGGCTTGGTAGCAGAGGAATGCCAACACTGACGTAGGATATCATCATCTTCAGCAGCTGGGATAGCTTAGTTTTCAGGCTGCAGTGATAAATCTTAGTACTTAAATAAAAAAGTTTTGTTAGTATTAGAGCGATAGGCTTCTGATTCAAACACGAGAATGCAAATGGCTTGCGCTGACGTCACATATGCTACCGTGTATGTGAGCACTACGGAGTGCATACCTACAGGGCGGCATTCACACCACCTCATTTTCTTTCATAGAAAATTAAACAAACCTGTACTCGTTAACGTATGTTGGAATGCAAAAGCCATACATACAAGTTTACCCGAAACACAGGTGTGATCTATAGTGATGCATTGAACTAGTCTTTGAGTGTTACGTCAGCACAAACATATTCTCAGAAGCAAGCACCAGCTATAGCGAAAAAAACGAATAAGTACCTTAACTCCAGTTCATGTTACACCGTAACTATGAGAACTGTAGAGATGTCGCCTCAAGATCTGGCGCGATTCCTGCTCGCATTAAACACTGTTCATTCATAAAGAACTCTACCCAACCTCGGCGCGGCGCAGGGGGGGCAACAATTTTGAGACCTTTGTTATTCTCGATATGGGCAATCCCTCAATGTACAATTCCTCGCCGATATTAGTCAAATTTCAACAACAATAATGCAAACGACCTATAAACATCCTCGCCGAGACCGTCTGGTGCTGTGTCATTCTGACTGAGTGGTAATACTATCCATGAAATTGCATTCCGCCTGGATGTGCCGCCATTATCAAATGAGCCTGAATAATTTCTTTGATGTTTTAAACTGTGGTTAGAAGTAATACATAGTCACTAGAGCAAATGGGAAGCCCTATTGCGTTCTGAGTTTCACAATTTCATGTATCATTTTCATGTATATCTTAGAACTGCAACCGGCTGATGAGTATGATTTTGCACGGACATTGCCATAAAGTGGGCATGAATACGTGAATACCGTTTTTTGTTGGAACGCATGTCTTGAACGAATGGTAACTTAAGTTGAAAATGATCATTTTGTGTGCTTACTAATATTCTATGAAAAGCCCAATTATGTGAATATTAACCAGATAAAAACAACAGTAAGGTTGTTTTTAATTTGCTACCTGAGACAGTACTCTATAGACAAAGCATTATACAGTTAACTGAGTACAATTACAAATGAAAGTGTGGGTATGAGGATAAAAACAATCTTCCAGACAGCAAAACATTTTATATAATAGACGTAATGTCGATACTACTCATTTCTTCGTGTTTCTTTAACATTTGTTAGGTGCGCAATTTTAAGAATACTTATAGGTAAGCAATGCGACTCACAATCAGCCCAAGAAATTCTCCCGCTCATACTCATGTAAGGTATATACTCAAATAAATATTTCTTTAGCCAGCAAATAAATTATGCATCGCGAAAACAGGCATTGACTACTTGGCGTCAACTGGCAATGTGCTACTTGTACCTGGACAACGTAGCTTCTACGGTGCTCCAGCCAGGCTGCTACTGCAGGCGGCGTGGCCGAAGGCTTTGCCTTGCGCTAACAACGGCAGGTTGGTCACTAATGAAGCTACGCCTTACTGGTAACTATAGCACAAAATATGCTCACGCCCAATGCAACTGTTGTGGTAACATACGAACGTTTGGAGACAATTGTTACCGAAAAAATTATAAAACAAAAATAAAACTCCCCTATGGACCGACGTCCACCACCCAAAGCAATGTGCTGTCAAACTAAGTCGCGGTGAAAATGAAGCAAGTGTGGCATTTATTTCAGCAAAAAAGGTTGTCATCTAAAGGAGAACGCAATGTTGTTTTCTTTCTTATTATGACAAGTTTTTTTCGTTCTAATAAGTGCCACAGTTGCCCAGAAAGTCATTTTGAGTGGTTTGACAAACTATCATGGGCCTAGAACAACGACATTCGATTAAGAATTTGCTCTATGGCCATTTGTCACTACGCTGCATCAGACATTTAAGAGTTAGAACTTTCTGCAATGCTTGAACATGCAGGCTAAATGCAATATTTAATTTCTCTACAGGAACTTGCATAAGCCAGTGTCATAGGATCTTCGTAAACAAGATCACACAATTATCTCACTTAAACTGTCGGCGGATGGTCTACTCTTTTTCTGCACTAAAATTTTTTCTTGGTATGTTGATGACAAACCATATAGCGCAGGATATTAAGGAAACCCCTAGATTTATATATAAAATGGCGGTGAATCGGATGAGAGAGCAACAAACAACTCACCGATTGTGATGAGCAGCTTGCGTCTTTGATGTCGCCAGGCAGAATGCCGCCTGAAAACTTCTGCGCACGATGGTCTTCAGAACTCAATCGTACGTTTAAAAAATAGGGCACGAATAAAACAAACAACAAAGACCGATAAACGACTTCCAGTGCTTTCCTAGCGCGAGATTAACACTGCCCCCTGCTCGATAACTGAAAAAAAAACTGCAACCTCATTTTATGTTGTTGTTTTTTTCTAAAGAGGCGCGGTCATCCCTATCTCGCGCTTCATGGAAGTACTTAACGGGCCTTGTATCCTATCCAGGAAGTGAACGTACTAATTTTCTATTGTAAAGGCAGAACCGCCCGACCTCGTTGCTTCACGCCAATTTTTTGCCAAGGCGTTCTTTGCTGCGGAAGAAAAAAGTATAGCTTACTGTCCACCAAAGAATAGTTTTTTTGTTTTTTTTTACTACGAGCTCAAGCAACGCAATGCTAAACGCTCATTCTCTACCCAAATGCAGCGCCAGAGGATCCGAACCGCAGACAATAGTTTGCGGTAAAAGTTTCGGTTAGTTTCAATGGGAAAATTTTGTGGCCCATTCTCTATATAGCTGATGCTATTCAGCTTCATGTAATCGAGGAGTTCACCGGCGGCACATCTTTTTCCCATTTACTATTTTCATGAAATCACTTAGCAAAGAATTCTCTTCAATAAAATAACGGTGAGATCGAAAAATGTAGGCATCTGGCATGGATCGATAGCTAGTACACTCATTAGGGTATACAGAATAAGCCTTCGGAAATGCGTAGTACTCAACTGTCCATTGAAAAACCCTGTAATATATTTTGAGGGAGGAGAAAATGGGGGTGGAGAGGGGGTTGAAGATGGCGGGGGGAACTCTGACAGGGCTCGCGTCGGGAGCTAAAAGCTGCATAATACCCTATTCCTATTTTATGTTTCCTGTAAAATTACCGGGCATAGAATTGCCGCAGAACCTGGAGCTGCCAAGGTCCGTGCACTCAAATTTTGGCATGGCGATCATTATTGATGACCGCTGCGCCAGCGTTCGACCGACGCTCGCCGAGCAGTTGTGTAGTTTGTGCTTGTGGTATGTTATCACGTTTCGTGAAATAGGAGGACGCGAAGGGACTTTGGTAAGGCTCAGTGTTGGGAAGTACTTCAGAGTACACCGTACTTAAAGTACTGCTCCAAAGAGGTTTAGAATACTTGTCCGTTGCTTGGAGTGCATTGTCGGAGTGTGCACTCGCACATTAAAGTATTTTTCGCGGTACTCGAGGAGTGTGCCACTCCTGACATTCTCAAATTTGATTTTGATAAATTTGTATCACAAAATGTGCTTTGCCTGCGCATACCAGCAAACACACACACACACACACACACACACACACACACACACACACACACACACACACACACACACACACACACACACGCGCG
>JAZHYW010031475.1:0-56659 GCA_037355805.1 Ixodes ricinus | reverse complement strand
GCCGGTTCATTTTGCGCGAACACCTTGTAGCAACAAAATCTAGATGGTCTCGATCAGACGGCTGCTTTTCTGCACATAAGCAAGCCTCGGTACGGAGATTGAAATGAAAGCCACACTTGCCTTCAAGAAAGTGTGCTTGCGCGCGAACGGTCGTCCTCGCCAGGCGACCATTCTTTTTGATCCACGGATACTATCCATCTTCTGCACCTATCAGAGTGCGCAGGAACTTCTGGAAACTCACTCCGGTACTTTCGCTCTACCTTGCAGTGCAATTAACGGCCACACAACTTTGCGGCATTCTGAATTGCTATCTCTGTTGGAGAAATGATTGTATGGCCAATAGGGTAATTAAACACAGGGGGACACTTTTTGTTGGTGATACGCATAAACACAAATTTGTCTTGCTAAAACTTCATTTCTCAGAGACCGCACCAGTTAGAAATTGCATTAAGACTCATTCAGCACATCCTGGTCGCTAATAAAGTTAACAGCCTTGAACAGTAAGCAGTCATCCGCGAATAAACGAGTGCTCACGCTCTCGTCGACGTGTGAGGTTAAATCAATATAAAAAACTGAGAAAATTGGCAGACCAAGCACACTTCCTTGCGGGACACCAGAATTTACTTAAAGGGGATCTGAATGATGAAGGTCCATACTGACAAACTGTTGGCGCACTCCTAGATAACAGGAAATCCGTTTTAATATCGTTAGAAGAAAGCACCAAGTTCATTCAGTTGCAATAAAATACCGAAATGAAAGACCTTATTAAAATCTTTGCTCAAGTCGAGGAAGATTATGTCGACTTCTCCGGGTTTCCCGACTATTGAAGCGAAAGAATGAATAGTAAAAAGAAAGATGTGTGGTAGCGGAAAGACGTTTACGGAAGCCATGCTGAAAAAGGGAGATGGTGTCATGCTTATCTAAGAATTCAGTCACGCCATTAGAAATTACATGTTCCAAGTGCTTACATGATGTGCTGGTGAGCGATATGGGAGAAGTAATTAGTTAACAGTAAACCATATTCCTTTTCACAGACAGGCAGAACCCGTGCAATACGCACATCTTAGGGAACAACACCACATAAAAATGAGGAACGAAAAACGACAACAAAAAACTTAGTAAGTGATTCAGCGTAAAAAAAGGAAGATGTTGGGAACGTTTTCAGTACCACATGATGATTTCGGCTTAAGATAAGGTAACATGAAAAAAATGCCTTCAAATGTTATGAACTCTGGACTAATCTCGGTTGAATTATCAAGAGAGTTTGTCGCGGGCTGGGATATGGAAACCCAGATTGAAAAGAACAGATTGATCTCAGCGCGTATTTTCTTCCTGTCATGAATCACGGTTTCACCAATTTTAACGAAGTCGAAGGCTTGTTCGTCCATTTGTAGAGACATGGCGCCAAAATGTTGCCAGGACAGTGTAAGGAGCCGTGTAAGCATGCTAGAATAATAAAATAATTTTATTGCGGAAATTTTCGCCGCAAGTGTTTGCTTAAAATTTAAATAGTGAAACTGTTAGACCAACGCTTTTAATGGCGTTTTATTTTTCGTACCAGATGAATTATGTCGCGTGCGATCCAAGGTTTTTAAAGGAGCTGTGTAACAGTAACAAAAACTGCTTCTGCCTGCATGTCCTAGCTTTTATTTTAAAAATGGGCAAAGTTTGAGGTTTTCGGCACCCCTCAACTCCTTCACCAACTTCCGGGTCACGTGCGCTCTGACAACAATGGGGGTCGCGCGGCGTTCCGGTGGAGCCTCTCTCTCTAGAGCCATAAGTGAGCAGCGAGAACTCATCAGCTGGCGACCGCGTGACCACGTGCTGGCGGGGGTAGCGCGAACAATATGGTGAAAGAAGGAACGTCTCATCCGGGTCCGGCCATACCCGTCCGGCTCTGTCCCCCTCCCCCTCCGGCTTCTGGCGGCTGTTAGTGGTAGCAGATAGAGCTGACGGTTTTGTGGACTTTGGATAGATGGCGCCACTAAAACTCCGTATAATAAAAGTTTTGTCAATATCACCAGGTTTTTGACGCCTTTATAGTTATGTTGGAACGACAAGATTTATAGAAAGGTAACCTTCTATCGAGCAAGTATTCGCACAACTTGCTATCTTTCTACAACACCCCCATCGACGTCAGGTCGGGTGTTTCTCATGACCGCCGCTCGCGGCTGCAGGTCGGGGAATATTCTAATTTCTGCCTTGCAATTACGCGGCGGAATCACAAACATTTCGAAGAAAAGAGGTGTATTTTCTGTCCTTTGTGACAGGATGAACAATGTCAAAAGAAGAAGATGCCAATTCTTTCAATATTAAAATCGTTGCACAGCTCCTTTAAGTTGTACGTTCTTTCCTCTATGTGGGATTAAATAGTTGAAGACAAAAATGACAAATAGTTCTTGAATTTTCTGCTTTATTGGGGTCATTGAAGGGCGGGACGGATATAACGAAGTGACGTGTATAACGAAGAATTATCGCAGTCCCACACGCTTCGTTATACAGGCGTTTGACTGTACTGTACAAAGTTTTCAATATAAGGAGGTCTATTAAAAAGATAGTATGCTTACACGCTCACTAGCAATTAGAGAGTACCAGGTATGCTTGAGAAAAACGAAGCGCTTTTTCGGCCGGTGTGTATCATCTACACGTCGCAGGAAGCTGAAACGCCGTGAAAATGTGACGTTGCCTGTTGGAATAGAAAGAGAACGTTTCAGAACATGACGTTACTTTGATGAAATATACATGTATAAAATCTGCAGCACAAATCATAAGGTGCTAACACTGACCTAGGTTTGTCGAGATAACATCATCCCGCGCCGCAACAAGTCATCTTTATACCCGGGCCAAGCTGTTTCAACTGCTGACGACGCAAGACGCATTGACTCAACGCATGCGCGAAGTGCTCCCTGGGCGGCGATTCATCTGTTCGCTGCTTGGACTCACGTGCTATGAACATTCCGGTGCAGTCACTCAAACCAGCCGGGCGCGAGACCGACGTGGGATCTGCAGCCGAATTTCATAAGGTGCTAACACTGACCAACGCTTGTCTAGGCAACGTGTTCTAGACCTTTTTGACAACTTTTATAAGCTGGCTCCAGATCCCAAGCCATGGGTGTTGAACTGTCCCTTTACCGTGCCCGCATTGGTGTCTTTCGCGTGCCTCAAGCGACGGCCAGAGACAAATCGGAGTCGGTCTTCTGGTTCACACCAGTGGCCCCTAATAGACCTAGTGTGAGTGCTCTGTTTAGTCTCACTTCGCTACTTTCGTGCTCGGGGGATGTCGAACGTAATCCCGGCCCTGATAACGAAGAAACGCAAATGTCTAAACTACAAAATGCAATCGAACTTTTTACCGCTGCCAATCATACCTACCAGACTGAAAATACCAACCGACTTGAAGGAATCGCACGAGGAATCAGTGGGATACGAACTAAAGTGACCGCCTTAGAGGCCAATGCTGAAGATCTCACACACGTTCGTGAGGATGTCAACAAGCTTAAAACCAAAGTTGAAAGCATTAAGACTGAAATCAGCCGTTCACTGCCAACTAACACTGATGGCTCTAATTTGATTGAAGTAGTGGATGACCTTAACAATAGACTAAGGCACAGTAACCTACTACTAAAAGGTATCAATGAAACCAAGGAGGAGTCCCAAAGTCAGCTGGAAGCGCATCTGACTACGATTTTTTCAAATGTACTCGGTGTTCAAGTGGGCGTTACTGAACGCACCCACATGCTTGGTTAAAACAGCCATCCGAACTATGTACGACCTGTCATTGTTAAACTAATTGATTACCGCGACAAGGTTAAGATACTAAAGAACGCCCTCAAACTTAAAAACTACGGACCGGAAAAAGTTTCGGTCGACGAGGACCTTTCTCCCCGAATCAGGCTGGCAAGTTCCAAGCTTTGGAAATTCGGCAAAGAATTGCGGTCGCAAAATCTTAAAACAAGGCTTAAGGTCGATAAGTTGTATTGTTACAAGAAGGTTTTTGTGTACAGGTTTACCGAAAGCTGTGTTGTTGAGCTGAAATTAAATAAAGCACCTCGCGATTGACTGCTCCTATAATTGCAAATCACGACCTGTGCGCGTTGCTTCCCGCCTTTCCTTCTTATTTACAAACTTTCGAAGTGTGTTGAAAAACAAGATATCTTGCTTGATAATGCCAACATGTTTGAAAGTCAAGTCATCCCTGGTACGGAGACGTGGTTGTCGCCAGATTTTCTCAGCGATGAAATTATGGATAGCAGTGTTTCTATCTACCGTAAGGATAGAGTGGCAAGTAAAGGCGGCGGCGTTCTGGTTGCTGTTAAGAGCTTTCTTTCAGCATCTGTGGTTGATATGAAGGCCGAAATCGAGATAATCTGGGTCAAAAATAAATTGTTACACCTGTACTTTATCATTGGCGTAGGTTACCGGCCTCCTAATTTTGATTGCGCTTTTGTACCAAAGTTAAACGCATCTCTTGATAAGGTGTATTCAGATTACCCTAGTGCAACTGTTAGTCTCGCCGGGGATTTTAACTTCACTGGAATTGACTGGGTATCTGAAATCCTGACTACATCATGCAGTAATATAAACGAGCGTCGTGAATTAAATATTCTTATGAGCAGTTTCTGTTTTCATCAAATTATCAAAGCACCTACACGGGGTGACTGTATACTGGATCTATTTTTTGTTACCCACCCAGATCACCTACGTGACGTACACAACCTGTTTTTGTTTAGTTATCCCTGCCCTTTAAACATCAACCTTTCCGTAGATGTCTGTATATGAAAGGTCTGGAAAAATAACTCCAAACTTTGCTAAAGCTGACTCCGCCAGTATCAACACTAATCTCTTGGAGGCGTTTCCGTGCTTTGCGTACTCGATTAGTGCACGTTCAGTAGAGCAAAACGGGCACATTTTTAAGGAAATGATGAATGACCTCATTGATCGGTACATTCCTAAACGTCGAATTATTTTTAATTCATTATCACCATGGTTCACTATTCATAAGAAAAGAATGTTTTGCAAGAAAAAAAAGACTCTTCCAGTCTGCTCAGAAAGTTAATAGTGATGCCTCATGGTCGTGTTTTCGGGAATACGCATTAACATGCAAACGCGAAATAAAGAATGTGAAGAACTTTTTGAAAATGATCTATCTAATATGTTTGTCTCCAATCCAAACAAATTTTTGAAAATTATTAACGCTTCGACAAAGAAAAAACATGTCCGGTTATTGTAACTTCAAACGGAATACAACTCAGTGAAAATGAAATATGTGATAGCTTCAACGTGTACGTCAGTAATGTTTTTACCCACGAATACTTTCACTTGCCACTACTGCCTCCTCAGCATGCCTTTAGTGAGATGAGGGCTATAAACATTTCTCAAGAAGGAATTTTGAACTTAATAAACAAACCTTTTGATCAGCTCCTCTCCGTTTCGTGACATTATAAACAACAAAATCCTAAAAATGACAAGGCAAGCCTCAGCTATGTACCTAAGCAAAATTGTTAATCGATCCCTCACGACGGGTAGCCTTCTCACTGACGGCAGACATGCTAACATAATTCCAATTCATACGGTCGTACCTTTTGATGAACTAAGCAACTATAGGCCTATTTTTGGCGTATGTGTGTTGTAAACTTGTGGAGCGTAATATGTTTACAAACATCATGCAATTTTTGTATACCAATCACGTTTTATTTTGTAATCAACACGTATTTCGTAAAAACGATCTGTACGACGCAGCTTTCCAGTTGGTGACTGATATTCATAATAATCTCGATACCTTTACACAAACAAATGCTCTGTTTATAGACTTCTCAAAAGCTTTCGAAAGGGTGCCCTCCAGAAGACTTATTGCAAAACTAAAACACTTAAACATTAGTGCAGTTTTCATAAATTCGATAAACAATTTTTTTACCATAGGAACGCAATCTGTCAAACTCGGTGAGGCATTCTCATTCATTGCCAGTCATTTAGGGAGTATCCCAGTGAACTGTACTGGGTCCATTGCTTTTCCTTATCTACATTAATGATATCAGTCATCATCTTCGCAGTGTTTATTTGTTTGCCGACGGAGTTTTCATTTATCGTTGTATTAACGCTGAAGCTTATTGCAGGGCGTTACAAGACGACCTATATTTGATCGAAAAGTGGTGTGCAGAGTGGCTCATGTCAGTTAATTATCTTAAACCTAAACATGTATCATTTTCTAAATTCCGTGATCCAGTCACTTAATCTTACAAACTCAAGCTTAATTCAATAGACAATGTTTCTTCTTTCAAATGCCTTGGCGTGCATTTAAGTAATGATATGTCACGAAAAAATTAAATTGAAAATATTGCTTCAAACGCAAGTACAACTTTGGGATTTTTAAGACGCCATCTGTATCAAACTACACCACAGGTAGAACAGCTATTATACTGCACCCTCGTCAAATATAAACTTGAATACACTTCTATTATCTGGAATCTTCATCAAACGTATCTTTCCGACATGCTGGAATCACTCCAAAACCGCGCAACTCGCTTCATTCTTCACGACTAATTGCCCACGAGCATTACAGCACTCAAGGTCTCAATCTCATTACCTCCTCTTAAAGACAGGCGCACTGTTGACCGACTATCTTTTTTTTATAACATACACTGCAACCCCTGGACTGACCGCAAATTCTTCTCACCAGCCAATCACAATTTGCTTTGTAGTGACCATTGTCATAAACGCGAGTTGCCCTTTGCTAGAACTAATTACCTTAAAACCTCGCCTCTCATCTTGTGCATAAGTGACTGGAATGCATTACCGATGTCCCTTGTAACAATCATTGATCATTCCTTATTTTTAACAGTGCTCACTCAGCATGGGTTTTCTAATTACAAAGTTGAAAATAATAGTTTAATATGACGGTTCTGTTTTGCTGTTTTCTACCTTTTTATAAACCTTATTCTGTGTCTGAATGTGCTACATATTACCCCCCATATGAAATATAAAAAAGCCAATTTTTTTATGAGCTAACTTCTAAGTAAATCTAATAACGTCGGAATAAAAAATGAAAAACGTTTACAATCCCCTAACGCCGAATTAGAGCGCAGCTCTTGAGGAGGAGGAGGGGAAGGTACGGAGAAGTGGCTATGTCCCTCCTCCTCTCCTTTCATTTAGGAAAAAATTTTCCGTTAAATTCAGCAGGGAATTTTTCCCACTAAATTTAGCGGGGAAATTTTTCCGCTAAATTTAGCGGGGAAATTTTCCCCTAAATTTTGCGGGGAAATATTTCCGCTAAATATGACGGCAATATTCCCTGCTAAATTTAGCGGGGAAATTTCCGCTTAATTTAGCGGGGAAGCTTTTCCCCTAAATTTAGCGGGGAAAGTTTTCCGCTAAACTTAGCGGAAAAAATTTTTCCGGTGAATTTAACAAAAATATTTCCGCTAAACTTGGCGGGAAAAGGTTTCCGCTAAATATAGCGGGGAAAGTTTTCCACTAAATTTGGCGGGGAAATTTACCCATAATGCACCACGCGGTTACGCCGACGCCGACGGCAACGGTGACGCCGCTCAAGCCGGAAACGGGCGCCTAAGAGCTGCGCTCAAAAACTGACATTTTGGGTGCCTTTCGAATTTATTTCTGTAAAACAACTTGTCAGCTAGAAATAAAATAATATTATCTTCTTCGCTGCAAGGCGCTTTTCACAACTGCCGCATGTCGCCAGAATGTCCGCTCTTGGTTTGGCGGTCTTATACTTACTTATTTTTTGACTCGTACTTTTTAAAAATATTATTTAGAGGTAACTTTATGTTTTCAAACATTCGCGTTATATTACAAACGCTTGCATTACGTTCTCCAGAAGTTTCAGCTTCGTGCGATGCGTAGTTAACCTATGCAGGCCGAAAAACACAATTCTTTTGGTGTTTATTTTTTTTTCAAGGCTTGATACGTTTTTGCTTACCGTCATGACACTGCCGAAAGCAGCACAAAGAATGGATCAAGAGACTCAAAAGGTGAGTAATAAATCTGAAACTTAATGCGTCCGTCGAACAAAACAAAACAAGCAAATCTTATTTCCCATCTCCTCCAATCTTACGGGTCCTCATGTGCGTTTCTAGTTGATCGAACCAAGGTTTGTAAATTTATGACAGCCAGTGACGCTGAAAAAGTCTGCAGCGTTGAAATTCTATATTTACAACCAACTTCAGAAACTCTCCTCGTCGTTAAAGCCATACATGCAACTGTTACTCCGCCGATAATACGATGGCTTCATGAACCAACGAGAAAGCACCAGACGAATTCGTCAAGCAAAAAGCGTGAGGACAAGCCGCTGCATTTGCTTCTTAAGCTTTTGGTGGGTATGAATGAATGGCACACTTCCTACTCTTCACGAGTAGCAGCGTTTCCTGGGTTCCAATTAGCGGGACGAGACATACACCAAGAAGGTAATCTGGAATACGCAACGTTCATTTCGTAAAATATACGTCGTCAGGAAAAGTGTTTACCATAATGGTTAGAGCGGTATACAGTATTATGTTAGTTTATCGTCTACAGGCTACAGTACATACAGGGCGATGTGGAGGTCATTACAAAGGTTTCCGTGAAAGCTCCCTAGAACATCAAACATTAAACAAAACAAAAACATTCGTATTAACGCACCAGACTGTCTCCGTAGCTGACACTGGCTTTACGTACGCCATTCCCTTTCTTTTTTCGATCGTCATTTTTACGATAAGAAGCCACATGCCATGTTGAGGACACAGCAGATAACATGTGGCTCCCAAAATTGTTTAATTTGAAGAAACTTTTTAGGTATAGGTATAGGCGTGTATTTGTGACTTAAAACATGGCGAATATATATCTTACTAAGATAAGAAAAAGAACCCCCAAGCATCCATATTCCGAACTGTTATTTCTATGGGTTTGCATTGTGTCGGACATTTTATGTTGTTTTTATATACAAAATAATTCACATACTTCTCTCTGTACAAATACAATGGTCAGATGTGTTACCATCAAAAAAAAATTCTAAGAGGAGATCATGCAGTCCGAATGAAAGAAAATATAATAATTTGGAACCACATATGCCTTCCCGAACAGCAAGCAGCTATTCGCAGCTCACCTATAGAGTTCGAAGGAGCGTTCACAAAGTTCCTGACTTATTTGTTTCAAACTGCATGCTCAATAAACGTGCTGCACAGATTACGACATTTCACAAATAGTCCCCGCGCGCACCTCACGCATACGTATGTTGCAATACCAATACTTATACACTGCAGGCAAGAAAAGCGTAAAATTGAGTGTTTGTATTCACAGCACGTGTTTTCTTCTTGCAGTGATGAACATTAGTTTTTCCTGCCACAACTGCAGAACAGATTCTTTTAAGTCTGGGCTGATGTTGGGGCAAGCTGTTGAAAACTGTTCAATTGCGGCGATTTACGCAGCCGTAATTGTGTCTCTTTGTTTAAAAAAATATTTAACCATGATCTCTTTTTATTTGCCGACCGAGCACGAATTCTAGTAATGTGTCTGTACTTGAATTCAAAGAAGAGCAGGAACAAATAAAAGCTCTGACAGTGCAATGTAAATATATTTGGTTACACTTTTAGAACTTGAAACTGTCGCTGCATTGTAATAATATAATTTGGGTTTGTGTTGACAAAAGATATGCGATGTGAGTTCTCTATCTAAATTGGCTTCCGGGCCTGGTCTGCATAGTTGTTTCATAAGTTGGGTACAAACTAGAGTCCCTCTTTGTGCATATATATATATGCGCTCGAAATGTCCTGAACTCACACTTTTTCCAACCTCTTACGTAATCTGTTAAATGGTGTGCTATGCAACTTTTTGGGAGTGCCTGACGCTGACAATAATAAATAAAGCGCTTCAATATTTATTGCTGAATGTGTCTAGCTTGCACATTAAGACTGCGAGGTTAAATTCGTCGCTCTTTTAAGAGCAATCTGCTGTAACGTGTCAAGAATTGTTAGCTCTTTATATTTATGAAAATCAATGTTTTTAGAAGAAGACATCGTCTTTAGATGCTTCCAACTTACGCTACAGACATGAAATTGTTAGTGATTTTTTTTTACAACTGCAATACCTTAAGACAACACGGCAGTCTAGACAAGACACTGTATAGAAACGTACAAAACCACGTCGCCTTCCGCCCAAAAATATAAAACAAGACGAGACAACAAAGCTTGATAGCCATCGCCCTTCGCAAGTAAATTTCTAACGTATTAATGTACATAAGCGGCACTAATCACTTTAATATTTGTGATAGATGCGCTGTGAAAATAAAGATTGAGAAAGTTATATATAAATACATTTTCTCACTTGTACTACTTCTTAGTTACACTGATTGTTCCTTCAGTACAGTTTAGAAGTACATCTCCCGCATATTTTATACTTCGTTCTTTCCTGTTTTATATACATTTATGAAGCAACAACTGCATTTAAAATATTTAAGATGTTTAGCAAACTCTACCATAATTTTTAATAAATTAGATTGGAGCTAGTACACTATACGCTTGCCTCAAACATGTTGAATATTTCTTTGATCAAGAACCACGGATCGTCGTTGAACTAGTACAAATGCAAATGTTTATATTAGTAGACCAAGGAAAGGTGGCAGATTATGTAGAAATAGACTACTGCCTTTTTTCTTTGTTAATCATGGGTAGAAAAGCTGATGTCGAGTAATCTTATCAGATAAAATATTTCATATCCTCGTGTCACTTTTTTCTACTCGTAATTTTCAGCTGCACCAGTATACAGTCCTTAAAGAAAGCTGTATTTAAACTATGGCCTTAAATACATTTGATTTTGTTTCGGTTTTGTTAACATCCCCAAGGACTCTGAAGGTCACAGAGTGTTTTTTTTCTTTTAGTTTCTGACGAACTAAAATTATTTGCTGAAACTTGTCAAAAAGGGGTAACAGAATATGCTGACATGGCACTTTGCCTGTTGTTTTTCGTCGCAGTCAATAAAGTAGACTAACGCACCAAATGTAGCCATCAAACTTATTACATATTCACCGCAAATTTTGGGGATCGCGGCCGCGAGGGAGCCGAACGTGGGCCCGCGGATACCAAAGGCGTAGAAGACGCGGATGGCCCGGAGCAGAGCTCCGTGCCATCCTCGGCGACCCCGAAGAAGATCGGCTACGGAACGGAGAGACAACAAGACTCTGCCTCCAGATCGTCCAACTGTGAAACAGTTAATCCTTCGTACTGGTGTATTCCATGAGATATTTTTAGCTCCTGAGAAAACTGCATACGTCATAGAGCTCCGGGCAGAAAAAGATACGAGAAGGAGGCTAGGCGGTGCTGAACATTCAAGTGAGCATTCGCATGGCTGAGTCGAATGTAGTTGAATCGCCGGAGTATTTTTTTTTGGGGGGGAATTTGCTGGCGATTTCCGGGTACTCATCGAACAAAAGGCAGGGGAAAATAAAAAAGGCACCCCACACTTCAAAGATGTTGATCATAATTCTTCCTCAAAAGCAGGCGGACAAAAAGGGGGCGCTCCGTCATGACGACGGACATTCGTAGGCCGGTCACAGATACTCCTCGGCTCACTGCGAGCTCGGTTGAAAAACAAACATCCGTGACGTGGAGCACGTGACCTGAAAACTCGGTGACGTTTAACTTTTTCCATGGGCAGAAAATCCTCCGTGCGAATACATCATACCTTGCGTGTGGGCTCTCCTTTTGTGCGGTCGTGGCGGTGCTTAATCGGGCATTAAAGGGATTATAAAACAATTTTGAAATTGAATTTCATCTACCGCACGTCGTAGAAGGTGTGAAAAGAAAACAAAAACGCAAAATTACAGAGCTAAAAATATTTTTCGCTACAGAACTTTTAAAAGAAAAGCGGAGTCTTTTACACCTCCTTTCCTTCGAAAGATTTCTGCGTTTTCACTGCGATGCATCCGCGGTGCCATGGCACTTCAACCCAATCCACGTCGCCTATTGGATAAGAGCCTACCTCACCAGCACCGCAATCATAAACAATAAATAGCCGGCGAATGTTTCTTAAAAGTTATGTTAAAAATATTCTGATTCACATTTTTGTTGGATAATTAGCGATGTCACGGTGACGGACTTTTAATTCTCGGAGCTATGCGCCGTCTATCGTGTGGTAAACGAAGCAAGAAAAAATAAGACTGCGCCTACGCCGATCGCAGTTCCTGCACTGCTAAAAAATATGGCGTCGGTGGTGATCGTCGACAGGGGCGGCGTGGTGGAATCTCATCGTTTCGTGTAGAGAGCCATTCTTGACTGAATTTTCGTCGTGTGTCGCGATGATAACCGAGCACGTCCTAGAGGGGAAGGTCCTGCTACTCGTGCGGTGATGTTGTGGCGGCACCCTCAAGACAACAGAAACGCTCGCACTGTTGTCATTGTTTATGTTTACTTCGACTACAGTGGTGCTTTCTTAGCACTTGTCTTCTGGAACATCGCCCGGATTTATTATTTTGTGCATTCCATGTGTCCGCTCAACTTCAAGATATTAGTGGTGCGTACTGTATTTGAAGGCGTGTATGAAGGATTCAAATTTTGACCCGTTTTCATCACCCCACAAAAGTGATTACTGTTAGCATTCCTGAACTCTCGCAACGTCTTTGTGATCACGAAATAAATTTCTACGTTGCTTTCTCACTGATAAGATTACATCGTCTTTTGCAGTCGTAGAGAAGCGGTGTGGCGAGATCTGTACTATCAGTAAAGTCGTGTTTTAAAGTCGTGACTGTCGAAAACGGTGTACAGCATATTTTTCTATTCTTTTTCATTCACTCTGCCCTGCGAGCCTATCCTAGTTGACAAAATAAAAGTTAATAAAGCTTGAGCCCATAGAAAGCTCTGTGCATTTTCTGCTCCGCCAGTGAGTGACAGCGCGTCTCCTTCTTTTAGAGATACCACGGAAACGGCTGACGACAGCGGAGAAGCGGCGGTCGTGCTGACGGCCTGCTGCGCCTTGTACCGGCTTATGAGACCAGTCCCAAGTTGTCGCTGAAGCGCAACATATTTAATTGAATGTCGGTCAGCTGCGATGTTCCATGGCTATCGCAGTGACGAGATGCGCCTATTCAGAGATATTTCGGTGGCATCGGCGCGATAGAGTGCGCTAAAACCCATTTGGAAAATCCTACCGCCACACCGCCAGCCCGTCGCTAAAGCTTCCCTTCTCCTGCTGCTCGGTGCCATAGTAAGTCACAACCATGCAAATTACGCCGAGGCTTTGTTTTGCGGTGAGCTGGAGAGAAAAAAAAACTTGATATTTCAATAATTTTTTGTGTATAAGTTAATAAACCGAAACGAAAACTGATGGCTGGTTGGCGTTCAGTAAACATTGAAGGTTTAATGTAAAAGTTATTTGGCAAAAGTAAAAAGGTCCATTCATGGTCCCTTTAAGTGGACACCCACATTATCTGCCACTCAAACGTGCAGCCCAATCAGCTGGTCGTCGCTTTCGATCCTCCATTCAAATCAAATCAAATCAGATTTTTTTTTGTTTGAACTGGAAGGAGCTTTAGTCAAAAAAGTGAAATACGTTTACAGATCTCTTTAATGCTAAATTAGAGCGCGGCTCATGAGGAGGCGGAGGGGAAGATGCGGAGGGGTAATGCCCCTAAATAAGAAAAGTAGCGGAATCTTCTCCTCCTCCTCTGACGCGCACACCTTTTATCTTTATGTTTTGCTTTTTTACGCCGGCCCGTCGACTGTAGCGCCGCCGGGATTGGCCCAAGATAACAGGCGGCATTCTCCAATGGATGTCGCTACTTTTCCGTATAAAGGTGCTTTACGAAGGGAGCGTGTGCCTCTCCTCCTCCTCCAATTCAGTTCACTCTCAATCTTTAGCGGGGAAAATGACGTCGCATGACTTGGTGTCACTTCACCTATGAACCAATTCAGTTTCTCCACTATGTATACTTAGCGAAAAAATTTACGTTCCCCCGCTAGATTTATTGAAACAATAGACGTCACGTGACTTCAACACCCATTCGATTCCCCGCTAAATTTAGCGGGGAATCGGATGGGTGTTGAGGTCACGTGACGTCAATTTTTCCGATAAGTCTAGCGGAAACACTGAATTTCTCCGCTAAATTTAGCCGGGAATTGAATTAGTGTTGAGGTCACGCATCTGGTAATTCATTTGGTGTTGAGGTTGCGTGACGTCATTTTTCTCGCTAAATCTAGCGGAGAAACTGAATTTCCCGCTAAATTTGGCTGGGAATTAGATTGACGTTTAGGTCACGTGACGTAAATTTCCCCGTTAAATTTAGCGTTGTTACGTCGACGCCGACGCCGACGGGCTCCTAAGAGCTGCGCTCTAAAAACCTGTTTGAAAGAGCTTGACTGGGTCTGGGGCCCTTGTTACATTGGCAGCAGCTTTGGTGGAATGCATTCTGCTAATATAAAATTGTAATGTTTTAAAAATAATGATACGATACATTGGGTTAGGAAGCAGCAAGAATATGAGCGCTAGTCTTGTTTTCTGGTTGTGTTAATGTTTATGATGTTTGTGAAGCATTTATTTAAAACGAGAGGTTCATTGTAATAGAAAATATTGTAAACTTGAGTGTCACGGGAATGAGCGAAGACTCATGTATCTCTGTGGCATATGCTGATATCACTGTCATGCTTTGCAAGTTCAAAAACAGTAAATAAGAAGTGTATGAAAGATGTAGATGAGAAACCGATAGAACAAAGCAAACAATACTCATGTGCAAGCGTTCAACAGGAATTAATTGATTTCGAAAATAAAGGCTCTGTGTCTTCTATATAAAAATATTGACAATATATCGTATTATTCTATTCTGTAGTAAAAGTATGTTTTTTAAGGTTTCTTTTGTTACAGTAACCCATACAAGATGACAGTAAATTGATTTGGATTGGAACGATTTGTTTATTTTTTAATACGATCAAGATTGCTTTTGGCTTCATTGTATTTGCCTTAAAACCATTAATATCAAATCACAATCCTAATTCGTTAGAGTAGAATTGTCTTTGCTTAACAGTGTGTTAGTATCGCTCGCAGAGAGGAACATTCTCGTATCATCCGCGTCTATAACAAATTGCCCTTGGTTGTCGAAACTAACTAGATTATTGATGTAGACAATAAATGAAAAGAAACAAAGTATAATTCCCTGCGGTACACCATAAACACATTTTGGAAATAGGAGAAAGCACTTTCAATAAAACGTTATGTCTGCCATGTAAAGATTTGTATTCACGTGTATGGTGCCGCGTTATCTATAGGGCTAGGTCTTGCGATTGCTGTTCAACTTTAGCCAATATACACTAAAGCATACAATGCATGTTGATCAAACGACTGTACGCTAATGCTCTTCAGAATCAGCTTGACCCTTAAAATCGGACAATATCAATCTTTCAAACCTCCAAATCAGGGATCTGCTGCGGGTGATGAGATAAAATATTTACTACATTGATTAGAGAAGCACAACGCTACTTTTGAAATCGAGACAAAAAAGGGAACTTTTTTTCGATTATTGTCTGGTGAAATAAGTTATTCCCAAGTTACTTACTCGGAGAAAAATATGTAAACATCGTCTTTCATCATCTGACATGTCCAAACTAATTTATAGTATTGGCTGGTCTAACATAACGGTATTCTCAAGTTCAATTTTGAAACCTCTTAATATCTGGTATAAGTCAGAATGAGGAGCTTCGCTAATAAATAAAAAAATAAATAAATAAATGCTTGTCTTCGAAAGCTGAATTGCTCAATTAATCGTTAAGAGCCCTCACGTCATTCTGGAACCGCTTTTGGAACGTTTGGCAAACGCTGCATGCGTCGTCAAGAAACTGAGGGAGAAGAGTAGAGGCGAGCGCGCGGAGAGATCCGTCCGAACTCCGAGCTCTGGTAGACCTAAAGCTAGCTACTTTTTTATCTACCGCACTCGTCGAACGCAAAATGCCGGCGTCAGGCGTTGGGCTCTCGCATTCGAACGCGTTCGACTAGTGCTGAAGAGACAAAGGCAGCTAGCTAGCCTATAGAGTCGACCTACGAATCATTCCAACCAGAACTCGGCGTTTTGACGTCTAAGCCCGCTCTCGTCTCCACCTCGCCCTCCGTTTTTCAGCGCACTAAACGAGGTCCGCACTTTCGACGCCCCCATGCCGATCAACGGTGAGCGCTCAGATCCTAACCACGCTTCATTTCCCCGTTTCCTAGTCCAAACTCGGCTGGCGATAATTGTCTCTCGCGCGAGCCGTGACGGAAACACGGGGATATAAAGACACACTCTCCTCTTTCTCCTCTGCCCCCCCCCCCTGCCCCTCACTAAGGGGAGTATAATGACAGATTTGCACGTCCCCTCACTTATTCTGAATTCCCGACTGCACTTTCGGTACTACCGAGTTAGGTAATAAAGAGAGCAATAGGGCAAGGGTTTCTGTTCCACTTGGGGTACGAGGGTATTGGCACGAGTGGAGAGCGAGTACGGATTACAGACGCCCTCTCCATTGCAGCTTCCCAGTTCTCTATAACCTCTATTGTACGTTTCGCCTTCTAATTATGGGGCACAAATGACGAGAACCAAAAGGTTGTCAGTCAGAACTCTGTTTTAGCAAACAGCAGGTAGGATCACGAGTTCGTTCACATGGGAGTGCATTTTGCCGTGTGTGGACGCGTGCGAGCATGCGGGTCTATGTTAGTGTACCGAAATGCGTGTCAGTACATGTGCGGGAGCTTGAGCATTTCGGTTTCTTCAGGAGGGCGCAAAGAAGCGTTTATGTTTGAAAATGTAGGTTGCGCTATTTTTTTTGCGCGTGCACTTGCGCTTAAGTAAGTGTGTATGTGCAGGGGTGTGAGTCGTATTCGCGCCTGTTTGTGTGTAAGCGTATGCGTTTGTGTATGCGTGCGGGCGTCTGCGAGTGTGGTCTTTCTTCCCCGTGTCCTTTGCATGGGCACGAGGAGGCTAGAATCTCAGTTTAATACACTAATAGGTGTGATCCCTCGCAGGTATTTTAGGAAGTTACACGAAAGAGGAAAAGGTTTTTATGTATGTGGTTTTTTTTTAAATCATAACTATATTTTGTTATATAAAATTTTTGGGAGGTATGTATAGCTAATTGGGTCGTGGGTCTTATAAAATTAGAGCAAGAAACCCCAAATCTGAAGAAAAAATTCTCAAATCCGGCTTACCTCACTCCGGGCGTTATCATTTTTTGTACCATTAAGCGAGTCATAAATAACCATAAGATTAGGATTGAATGCACGACGACTTTGTCATTCAAGCAATCACACTCAGGAGTTACTAGCTTTCTCCATTGAGCAAGGTGGTTTAGTTTCTTAAAAATAAATTGCTCGCAATATGCCTACGAGCGGAAGGGCCTCTTCCATGGGTCCGCACTTATACTTTGTTTGAACTTAGGTTCAGACGCAGCCTGCGCTATGAGTTATTGGGTCCAATCAAGCAGAGCCAAAAGCGCAAGTCACAAGGCCTTTTCTATACATACTTAGTCCAGCGATGATAGAACACGTGCATAAACATGACGTACACCATGACGATGCGCTTTTGACGCTCTCTGATTGGTCCCATCACACTTGTAGCGTCGCACAGCGTCTGCACATAAGGTGAAACAAAGTATAGTGGTCTTCCCTCCACTTGACCGCCGAAGATCTATTTTTCAACTGCACCACGCGTAACTGCAGAGAGCGTCTTGAAAACCATCCTAAAGTTTCTGCCGAACCCTGGCAGATGAACCGTCTGTGAACGGGCATCGCGAAAAAAAAGAAAGCCAAATTAATGGTAACCGTTTCAATATTATTAAGCAGAACGTTCCGCGCTATAATATATTGAACCCCCCGATAAAGTTCCACCCTGTCGCTTTTAACCATCCTCTGTTTTCCCATGCATCCCCTAGCCGAGTAGCGACTTGTCGCGTAAATGAGGCTCAATCCTCCCCCCGCTATCCCCTTTTCTCTGGACAACATTAAACACAAAAAAGAATGAACACGAGTCTTTTTGCCTCCTTGCGTTAATGAAGAACGCATCAAGATCGTAGCTGCACGAGCGGGAAAGAAGACGCGAGTTATGTCAGAGCTTTCCCCAAGAGAAAACTATTAACGCGTTTAAGTTGCAACCCCTAAAGGATTTCTTTTTATGATTGATGTTTTAAGAATAAATACGACGGCGTGGCATTTAATATAACATGCCCGAACGCATTTTAAAATAATTTTGGCAACCTAGGTGGTCATTGCTTATTTCTTCGTGGCTTCTTCTTTCGCGGGGTATGCCTCACCTTCTATGAAACAACATAAAAATTAAAAAAAAAATGATCCACGCGGCTTGGGAAGAAAATAATGGGGCTCTTATTTTTCTTAAGTGCAGCCATCGATTCTATTTCGCGGTCAGCTGCCGCCCTGTCGATCAGCGATGCCCGTCTTGTTTGCTGTCAGTTTTCACACGACGTCTGGAACAGCCATGATGACGACGAAAGAGCCGGCGACTGTTATGACACAAAAATACCGTTCACTTGGCGTTTTTTCACAAAAAAACAAAAGGATAGCCCAGGATTTCCACTCGCATTGTTCCTACCTTGGACAGAAAGGTGGGCGTACCACCAAAACGACGCCTTTGTGCGCCAGATGTCTTCGATTGCACATTGCTCTGGGCGGCAACAGCGGTTCAACGATGGAAGTTCTCATTTTCGGGGATTCCAGAATCCGGCTTTGTTGCTCCTCGCACGTATCGGTCATACCTCGCAATGTGTGTTTCTTTTGTTATTTTTGTCCAAGCTCCAACCCACCGACAACATGCTTCGTTGAATTGTTCGCCACATTTGTTTTATATTTTATTTCGATCGGATATTTTTTGTGTGTATCTTGCACCCGCTTGAAGACGCAAGCCGTCGTAAAGAGCGCGCCATCGCGGCCATGGTTTGCGAGCGCTGATAGAAATTGTCGCTCCTTTGAGGTAGCAGCAGTGGCGTGGCCGATCACTAGCAACCACAGGTTTTGGCTGAAAAGCAATGACCACCGCTCTAAGATGCGTTTTCGGATCGCCTTCGCCTGGCTGTTATTATTTTTTACGCACATCATCGTCAAAATTTGTACTCGATTTTTTTGTGACACGTACATTATTTAGTCTCTCTTAAATAGTAGAACTGTTAAAATAAGTCCCAAACAGTCAAATGCGATTGCCCTCTAAATCTGCAGAACAGCACGATTGATAAGTAGATGTATACTAAACGCTTCGATTTCTAATCAAATTGGTTGTACTACGCCAGAAATATTTTTTGCAATCAATATTTTTTGCAATTTTTCGTGCAGACTTTCGCCAAACGGCGAAAGTCTGCCTGAAAAATCGAAGATTTAAAAGGAGGCTGTGGGTCAGCGAGTGGTACGCATAATGGCAGCATATATATAACTGTGTTACACAAAAAAAGAAAGTGGACGGAAAGAAAACCACGACGTTTGGGTGCACGCCATGAATGCCCCTCTTTAAAGTCGCGTTGGGCACGCACCGCAGTTCAAAGCAACGTTCATAGACTTCGGTTCAGAGAGCGAAGAAACTAGTAGCGTAGCTTCCATTATCGACTGGTAGCGCAGGTATGTAACTTCCTTAATTTTTAGCTCGTGCAGCCACCGCCTGGTGCAGTCGGTACGTGAAAAAGGTCCATTGCGAGATATTACGTAGTATCTGCTTTTAGGCCAGGGACGAGGGAGGGGGTGGGCACGACAGGGGTGATTCTGTGAAGAGATATAAAGACACGGACGGGAGCGTACATTCGATACCACGTGACCGGGTGAGACGCCGTGATGTCACGTGACATAGTGACGTCACGCCGTCACGTGAATTGAGGATTGGTCAACCAACGTAAGACTTGGACTTAAACTAACACTCGTTTGGAAACTATCTAGTGTCTTAATGGATCGATTATCTGTTTACAGGAGCTTCGGGGGAGCCTTTGAAATTTGCTCTGTGTAAAAGATAAACACTTGAGTGTTTCTCTGCAATAATTTGCACATTGAAAAGAGCGTATTTTTTTCTGGTTATTTCTCATTTCAGGCAAAAGTCGGAAAGGCCGTATTCCTTTATATCAAAGACAAGGGAATGTACGAGAAGCACAACATAATAAGAGATAGGTAATTTGAAGAAAAAGCTATATATATTGTTTTTTTAAGTTTCTAGAGTTTCGCGTATCCGCACTGAACAAACACGTAAAATTAAAAGTAAAAATGTCATTATCTCTTTTGAGAAAATTTTAAGACTCATCAAATAAACTGCAGGCATAATAATGTAATTGAAAATTCGGTAATGATATAGGTGTTTTCATTAAAATTACATGATCTGGCTTGTCTTTAATCTGAAGATGAAGAGAATTCCCGTTAAATGAAAGTTTACAAAAACGCGACACAGATTCAATCTGGGAAAAAGTACAAAGTGATAAAACTTTATAACCGAGATGCCAGAAAAAGCAAAAACCTGGAAATACACAAAAATATCAGCCAATATTTTCATTACAAATTCTTTTCTCCAATTTTCTAAACGACATTGTGCCTCGAATTTCTTTTTCCACTTAAGGGGCTGACATAGAAACGCCAGCTACCCTTCTGCGGCGCAAGTTTGTTTTCCAAACGAAAACTTACGTGGGCCACTTTCATTGCGAGGAAGAGAAGTTAATTTGGGGTTATTTCGTAAAAGAAATGTGAAGTGATCATGAAATTGTCTAAGCCCCTTGCATTTCTGGCTCATCCTGTTATATCACAAATGTTGTCACCGTCATTAAAGTACTGCAGACACGAAAGTCTTGGTTCACAAAGCAATATGCATGTGATCTACTTTAAAATAAAAAAGTTATACAGGATGTTTAGTCATCATCCGAAAACAATTTATTTAATCGACACTTGAAATAAAATAATGATTCCTTTGGAATATTTCGGGATATTGTTGCCGACCCCGGCGGACAGCAGATTAAATGTTTCAACTGATAATTCTTTAAATATTAACCTAGACTCTACTAATTACATCTTGAATTATTTGTCTTCGCTGAAACATTCCACTTAGAATTTGTTTCAATATCACTAGAATATTCCGTCCGAAACGTTGGGGAAAAAAAGCTTAAGATCAAGTAGGTCATCAGCAAATATACTTGCATGCAACATTCAACCAAGTAAAACATTTCAGCTGCCCTTATAGCTCTGAATGTCTCGCATAATATCAATGCACGAGAGGTCACCATAGTTGTATAAATTAGGACAACATTCGTTGAGGAAGAAAACGTAAGCTTCTTTTTTTGCCATAGCATAGTCCTGAACACAGAGATAGAAGGTGCCTGCTGAATGGGCGCTGACCAAACTCGCATTGATTTTAACTACTGCGTCCGCGTTTCCTCCCATTCACACTAGCAAACGCCTAAATCTTTGGGCATCTTACCATATTTTCTCTTTCTTGCTTATATTTTAGAACGAAGGAAGAGGAAATCTATTAGTTTCTTTTTTTATTACATACACCTACTTTAGGACCGCTGACTGATCAGACACGCGGTTCAGATTTCTTTTCTTTTTGATTCGATCAGAATTGACCTTATAATTATGCCTCATTTTTGTGAACAATTACCTGGAAATTACTCTACACACTTTGGGTAAAAACGCCCACGGAAAAGAGTAGAAGCTTGGTAACAATGCGTAGACTCGCTCCGCATTAGCCCTTTTACCCAGTGGTTCGTGATTAAGGTTCGTAGGCGTCTAAATTAGGGGTTTCCGGGACTCGGCATCTCAAGGGATGTAATTAATAGTGTGCTCATTAATCTGCACTAGGACACGTACCGTCTAAGAGTCTTTTTTCAACCATTTTTCTCCTGGGACAAAAAGGTCTGCACGTGAGGAGGAAGAGGCGGTTAACTCATTATACTGAACAGACACTTTTTAGAGTCGCTTTTAAAAAGCGCAAAATCAACTGGGAACATTATACTTCTTTTTCTGCGATATAACAAGAGCGTATGTTCTTTCCCTTTGGAACCTGTTAATTTTTTTGTCCGAGTATTACTGGTAAAGCGACCTTTGTCTTCGCGTTATTTCCTAGAGTATCGAAGCTCTTTCACTCCTATTTGATGATAAGCTACTTCAAAACAAAAATGGTGGGCAGTCTGTATATTGTTATATATGTACCTCCTTGTGTTTTCTGTGTAGAACAATCTGAACATTTTGCAATGATTCCTCATCTATCAATTGTTCGATATATTCGCACACGTGTGCCAATTTTTCCAAAAGCTATCTCCCTGTGCCTTATTGACAGCCATACTAGTTGTAGATCGGCATTAAACCGAAGGACGAACAAGGTTTAGGGAAGGCGGTCACTTTCCTGTTCAGAAGATTTAACACGAGGAGACACAACCCGAACTTCGTGGAGACGAGAAATCTGCACAGAGCGCGTACACTTTACTATTCTTCCGTCGGAAGGAAAACAAACAAGAAATTAGTTTGGAAAGGAACAAAATGAGAGTTAATCTGTTTAGATCAATAAGTACCCAGGTAGCACCGAGTTCTGGGCCAAAACTTGGCTTTTGTCTGGGAGTTTAGGGCATTGAAAAGCCCGAAGAAGCCAAAGTAGAGCCAAACCTGGCCTCCCTTGGCAACAGTCTGGGTATTTTGGCCCTAATTTGCCAAAGAAGTGCCAAATTTAGGCTTCACTGCCTGTTAGTTTGGCTGTCATCTGGCATCTTTGCGCCTAAACTGCCTAACAAACGCCAGAGTTAGGCTTACTGCCCGGTAGTTCGGCAGATATTTGGCATTTTTGGGCCAAAATCGCCAAACTTATGCCAAAGTTAGGCTTCACTTTTTGATAGTTCGGCTGTCATCTGGCACCTTCGGGCCAAAATTGCCACAGATGTGCCAGAGTTAGGCTTACTACCTTGTAGTTCGGTTGACATCTGGCATATTTGGGCCCAAGTCGCCAAACTAGTGCCAAAGTTAGGCTTCGCTTCCCGATAGTTCGGCTGTCGTCTGGCAGCTACGGGCCAAAGTTGCCAAACAAGTGCCAAAGTTAGGCTTCGGTTCCCGATATTTCGGCTGTCATCTCGCTGCTACGGGCCAAAGTCGCCAAACTAGTGCCAAAGTTAGGCTTCGCTTCCCGATAGTTCGGCTGTCATCTCGCTGCTACGGGCCAAAGTTGCCAAACAAGTGCCAGAACTAGGCTTAGTGCCTTGGAGTTCGGCTGATGAGATATTTGATGTACGCGGGTGTACGCGGGTGGTCTTCATCTTAATTAAATAGAAATCAAGTTTTATTCCGCTGGCCACTTTATCTTATTTTGGGTGTCTCTTGATTTCTCCAGTCCAAAGGTGGGCTGAATGTTTTGGCGCGGCTGGACCAGGCTTTGCAAACGCAAATTGTGCCGGATGTTGTACTCGCGCGTAGGTACACACGCAAATATCGGGACGGGCCGGGAGACTGGTTCGACATTAAGGCGCGTTCACACCGGCGATGCGATCTAGTCGCGCGATAACTTTCATTGCAAAAGCGACCATTGCGGGCAAAAAGCGACGCGATTTGAGCAGTCGCTTCCTGACCCGACTTTTTGCGATGCGATCTAGTCGGGGAGAGGCTGAGCCAATCAACGGCGTTCGGAGCGAGAGTTTTTAAAAAGCGACTCGCCAACGAAGGCGTTGGACTCGCTCATCGCACACGCCAGAGTGACCATCCAATTATTTTTTTTTTGCGATGCGATTTAATTGCATCGCGCGACTGCTTACGTTTTCGGTGTGAATGCGCCTTTACAGAAAGTGCTGAGATCGAGCTAGCGCTGCGAGAGACTGATGTGCGCATGTCTCCTCAACAGATATCATTATTAGGCGGCGCATTGCAAAAGCGAGCGTGGCTCTGTGCGTGTCTTGCATTGTGACTGTGCACTGTCAAATCCTAGCGATAACAAAGAGCGGAAACGACCGGGGCTCCGTGGCGCCGCTCCCGCATTACACTTGGGGAATTGAAATGAAATCCCGGAACTTGCACTATTTGAGCGTGTTGGTACTTTTTAAACATTTAGAAAGTGGAGACACATAAGGGACGATACATACAAGACAATCTTTCAACCTCAACAACATTCCTTTTCGGCTTCAAGCTCAAAGCCCGCCCGCTCCGTGGGAGTACAGGAAAGGAAAATCTTGGGGGAAGGAGAGGAAGCGGGGCCAGGTACAATGCGCAAACGGGGCAATGCCTCAACGACCGACTCCGAGAACATCAAATGGACGCCGAAAGAGCTGCTTCGGATTCTCAGCACCCGATCGTCATTCACGGGAGAAAATATCCCGGCTGCGCCCCTAATTTTGCCGGCGCGACAGCCATGGGAGGCCACTGCGAGCAAGTCGGGAGAGAAATAATTGAGGCCTATCGCGAATGGCGACAAGCCCGCAAAACATAAGCACCCCTTCTATTTCGCTCTCAAGAAAGGAGATTATCTTTCTGAGGCCCACAATGGAAGCCGAACGCTGACAGACTAGCCAAGGCGACAAGGTCACCAACAGAAGCGGCCTTTCCTTTCATTCCGTTCCATTTCATTCCAGAGAAGGGCTGGGATTCCCCGTCCCTTATTTCCCTACTGTTGAACTGGTCGGCATACACTCCCTCCCCTGTAGCTTTGACTGTACAGCAGGATTTTTTTTTATAAGTTTTTTTGTTTTGTTCTTAAAGCGTCGAGAATGCAGAGGGAGCTTAGCTGCTTATTGCTGCCCCTTCGACCTCGCCTTTTGCAAATCCTCCCCGCCTGCTTTTGTGTCTTGGTGTGGCTGTCAGGGAGCGCGACAGCCGCTTTAAGCAAATCAAATGTGTGGAGTGAAACGCGTGACCTCTCTACGTAGGACGCGTAGGACAAAAACGTTTGGACGAAAATTTGTCACGTGACTCTCTCGTCATGCTGATGGGATCTCTGGGGCTGTCGTTTTCGCCGTTTGCCTAGTTATAGAAACAGGCGGGTCACGTAGGTCCGGTTTTCGAAATGCGCTCTTCAGTGTTCTGTTGCTTCCGTGCGTTGCAGACGGGGCCGTGTTTTTTCGTCGTAAACGGCCGGAATACGTCCATGCCAATTTTTCGGTAACAGCCATTTCTTTCACCAAAGTTCGTGGAATTATTGTGATGTGTTTGCTGGACACGCTTCGACAAAAACTGCTCTTCGCCGACGACGAGACATCAGTTGAATGTGCGCAACCTTCTTTCTGGAGAGTGTTTGTGGGGTGCCTGAGTTGGATTATGCATCTATCAAGGATTACATGATATCGCTCTTTTATTAGTAAGTACACCGCAAGCATGCTTCTGATAGTAGTCCTGCTTTCCTCTCAATCTCCGCGGTTTTTTGAGTGATGAGTTTTGCTTGGCATGAGGGCAGTGTTAATTCTATTTTATAATTTGCTTTTCGTTTTACAGAGAAGTGTGACCTTTGTGAATATGTCGACAATACACTGTGTGTAATGATAGTGGTTTAATAAACTTCTGGTAGCGATCGAAACAATTTTGTTTGTCTGTATATGTGATTGGATACGCAACAAATGTAATGAAACGTACACATACTTGCACGACGTTCGGCACTACGTCGGCACTCCTGTGGCAGACCAGAGAAAAGACAAACTTTGGCACGTCCCAAATAGCAAAATTAGGCGTTGCTCTGGCAGTTATGGCTGAAGTATGGCACTAACTTTGGCGCTCCTCTGGCGGAATAGAGAAACGCCAAACCTTGGCATGCCCCGAATTCCCAGATTAGGATTTACTATGGCAGTTATGGCTGAAGTATGGCACCAACTTTGGCGCTCCTCTGGCAGGCCATAGCAACGCCAAACTTTGGCATCTCTGAAATACCCGAATTAGGCGTTGCTCTGGCAGTTATGGCTCAAGTATGGCACTACTTCGGCACTCCTGTGGCAGACCAGAGAAAAGCCAAACTTTGGCATCTTTAAAATACCCAAATTATGCGTTGCTCTGGCAGTTATGGCTCTAGTATGGCACTACTTCGGCACTCCAGTGGTGGACCAGAGAAAAGCCAAACTTTGGCGCGTCCCAAATACCGAAATTAGGCGTTGCTCTGGCAGTTATGGCTGAAGTATGGCACCAACTTTGGCACTCCTCTGGCGGACCAGAGAAACGCCAAACCTTGGCATGCCCCGAATTCCCAGATTAGGATTTACTATGGCAGTTAGGGCTCAAGTATGGCACCAACTTTGGCACTCCTCTGGCACACCAGAGAAGAGCCAAACTTTGGCATGCCCTAGGATCGCCCAACTAAGGCTATAGTTAGGCACCGTACTTTGGCACTGATGATTGCCATGGTGCAAAAACCTAACTGCGCCAAAGTTGGGCCCTTATGTTTGCCAGACCTTTGCCCAAGTTGGGCATTCCTCTGGCAGTGCTACCTGGGTATACATCTCCGTTTTTATGCCAAGGAAGGTGAATGTTTCATAAACTTGATATGCATACCTAATGTATTCTTTTCACTTAAAAAAGAGACCCTTCGAACTCGAGATATTCCCGGGAGGTTCGGAATTTAGTATAACTCATGAGAGGAGTTAAACAGCCTGTATCGGTTATATCTCCAGCTATCTACAAAAGATTTTTATACTTGGAAGTGCGTATAGATGGTGCTGCTGTCAATAGGCTTTATACTCCAAGACTTTTAACGAGCAAACAGCGCCTCAGCAATCAAAGAAGAATTAAACATTCAATTACAGTTCCTAAGGACGTGTGCGGGTTTGTCAATGCTACATAGGTTGTATCATCATTCCTCGGGACCGACGACGCAACAATATTGAGAACCCGCGAACACAAGTCTGCCCTTCCGGAACTAGCCTTCAACTGGGGCAGTGGATGGACTGGCTGTATGTTGTTCCACGAATAGGGGTTGGATTGCCGGGTAGGCAGGCGTTGAGGCTACATAGAGCCGTAGCTTCCCCAGTTTAATTTTGGCACCGTTGTGCCTCACTGGTAGAAAAGGCGTTCAAGCAAAGTTTACAAAAAAGAGCCGTCACCTTCATCAGTTGATCTTGCTGTGATTGCTTCTCCTGCGCGGCCAGCAACACTTTAATTTCTACATTCGTCACTTCAGTTCCAAAGTGCGTTCTTTTTGTTGGTTTCGCAGTGGATGTGGTAATAAGCACGATTGCACAAAAAAGAAATGGAAACATACATAGTGCTTTAGGCTGTTAAGGTGTAAGTATTCAATAAAAAAGTACGCGGGCGTGCGTTTCTATAACTATACTTTTAAACTATACCGTTTACCCTTATAGGGAAACTGAAAAGAACGAATTGTGTTTTTTTTTACTTTCTCGTTGAAACACACGTGTAAAAAAATTAATTTTATGCGAAAAACGTTTTAGATTAATATTGATGGCGGGAGATTTATTTCAAATTCTGCGCGCAAAGTCCAGGCCGTCACGGAATGTTCATACACTTTTTCCACCTCAACAAGATGCCATTACACTCTCTCCACCTCAACCTGATGGTCAAGCCGATCCACCTCTCCTCCTCGCACCCGAAATTCCGAGAGCGAAAACCAGTGGAAAGGAGGTGACTACCGACTAGCTCGAGCCTTGCGCCGACAAAGTTGGAGTAAAAACAATTTCTTTCCTGTCAAATGTATCTTTTGACACGCGTGTCCCAACCAAACTGTTAAAAAAAAACTTTTTTTTGTCAGTTGCACATTAAGTTGAGAATAGCGTGCCTTCAGAGCGTGCTCGTTGGCTTCTGCAGTGCTTCAGTTGCGCGTGCCTGCGCAGTTACATTTTTGTCAGCAAGGGCAGAAAACTTGCTCTGAAGGCGCGAGTTTTCTGCCCTTGCAGCCCTTGCAGTCTCAGCTTGAGGGTGAACGAAGTATAGGTTATCTTTTTTTATCAAACCTACACCATACAAGTAGTCATATTCGGAACGTGGCCCGCGAGTAACAACATATACACACGTTTGCGCGCGAACTTAACACTCGAAATGTCGGAACGCATAATTTGGAAGGTGCAACAAATGGCTCAATTATTCTCTTTCAATGATATCTTATTCCTCAAGAAACTGAAAATTAACGACAACAGCAATGTCTTTACCTTCATTCTTATTTCAGAAAATGTGATATATTTACAGTTACAAATAACAACACTGAAAGTAACTTGTTAAAGTGAAAAGTTACCAGAAAGTAACCAAGTTATATTAGTAACCAAGCTAAACTTTACCAAGTAACCAAGTTACACGTTATATGCAACGCGTTAAAACCCAAGACTTTATTTCGCCTCATACTGGTTCAGTAGGGTCTGGCAAACTTGCTTATGGTGCATTTTCTGCTGCTGTGTGAGCGCTTCGGTGGACCCACCTGATACACACTTAGAAATATGGCAACGTTTTCATTCTGGCTAACCATGTTTTCAACTCACTAAAACCGGTATCCACCTCCGTACAAAGTTTTTTCGCCATATTCCATTTGTTTGTACAAGAGAGCTGGTCGAGACTTTCCTCATTTTGCAGATGCCTCGCCATCCTGAACGTGGTTTGCCTTTCATGTCGCTGTTTTTAGTCATAAAAGCCTCTGTCTATCGCCTCATTGTGCTTATATTCTATTTGATATCAGTAAAATTTCTGCAAGCACTGATGAATTTCAATTTGTGCTACATTTTCGGCACGCGTAAATTTATTAACGCAAATTTACTTCTTGCGACCGTCGATGTCAGATTCCATTTTGTCTGACTGCCGCCATTCTCCATCGGTCGCATATCGCAACAAAATGTATTGCAAATTGGGGCGAAGGTTCAAACTGTACTTCTATATAACCAGTCCACCTGTGCCGCATTGAACCAACCTTATAAAAGAAGAGGCATTTCTTTCGAACCTACCCTTGCACAATTCGCAAGCGGTAGCCAGAACTCTGGTCGTTGTGACCTAACTGCGAAAGTGAAAGCGGATAACCCATAAGAACAGCAACGAGGCACCTTGAAATCGCGCGAGAGCATTGTGAACAAATATTCAGTGTTGTCAATACAATGTTCGCAATAGTATAGTTTAATTTTGTTTATGCCTTAGCAGCCATAAATGCGAAGGTTTCTTTTTTTTGTAGTTCTTCATCTTACAGCGGTTCCGTTTTTCTGCATACCATTCTAAATCATTTCTATTTTGACCTGCCTCTTACTTCCTTTCATATTTCTGGCCGGGCTCAAGTTCATATGCTTTTGTGGAAATGAAGATTTTTTGTTAATTGATATTGTTGGCCATCACTTTTTTTTCTGTTACTCTTTTTGGGGGTCCTACCGCTCGCCATTAATGGGCTCTGTAGTTCATATCAAGGATTATAAAGAGAGAGACTAATTTTCAATTATTATTAACAAGGTCCAACTCGAGCAATATTAAAGCACATACAAATCTGATATAGAACGTAACCAGGTATGTGTCGTCCAGCAATACGCTGGACAGCCCATACCCTATGCCGGGAAATTAGAAAGAGTGATTGAGGAACAATAATTGGTGCATTTCGTACGTTTTCGAGAAACTACGTTAAATAGGAGTCGCTCGACCTGTCCCCATTTTTCGCAGCATCTGTCCAGAGCAGAGTGGGAAAAAATCTTAATTAATTTGAAAACATTTTATAAATCGAATTAATTTTTAATGAGGCTTATTTAAATTAAAACAATTTACTTTCATTTAAATTACTGTACCTAGAAAAAAGTGATGCTCTAGTGCTCGATGTAATTTTAGACATGTCGGATTGATTGATCAATCTGTCCAATCACTGAAAACAATTCGGAAGAAAGAGGTACTCCAACCTAAAGCACTCTATAATTATCAACATTTTATTAATGTAAATCAAGTCATATCCCTATTGACAAATCCGGCAAAACCTTCCAGTGACATTCGGCGGAAACGGGTTAATTTCCACTCATTTTCACCAGAAACCAGCGTCGTTTACCAGTCATTGGTGGAAATATTACCGGCAGCCACTTTCGCTGAAAGTTTTGCCAGAACCATTTTCGATTACCCGTCGCTGGAATCCTACCGGAAGCCACTCTCGTTTTCCGGACACCGAAATTCACTGGAAGCCGACGCAAGGGGAACGGCTAAAGGCAAGGAAGCCAAGACAAGCAGGGGGGATGAGTTTGTAATGGTGGCCGCCAATGTAGTGGCATTCTCATAAGTGCCTGTTTTAGCTCGATACGACGTTGCAATCCTGCAAGAAATGCGTGCAGTGAACTGTTTTGACGATCCGAAAAGGTGAGCAGCGATCAATGGCAACTTGCTATTTGCAACAGGCAAAAGTCGGGGCAAGAGCAGGTACGAGACCACTCGGGCGGCATTCTCGTGAATGTGAGTTTTAACTCGGGACGACGTTGCAATCCTCAAGAAGTGCGTGCAGCAAACTGTTTTGACGATCCAAAAAGGTGGGCACTTTCACCCGTTTTCATCCCAAAACCAGTTTACCAGTCTTTGCTAGAATATTTGCCGGCAAACAGATATCACTGGAATTTCACCGGCATCGGGTTTCCAGATTTCGCTGGAATGTCACCGGCAGCTACTTTCGTTTACCAGACGACCGGGTTTTAATCTCATCCTAAACGGGTGACTCGCTTCCCTGTTTACCGAACTTCCCTCGAAGCCGACGCGAGGGGAGGGAAAACCGAGACGAGCCGGGGACTGGGTGTGTAATTATGGCGCCTCGCACCAAGGAGGAGTCCCCACGCACCCTTTCTCACTCGCATTTGGTTCGTGGGGAAAATGCGAGAGGATCGTTTTGCTGACATTTTTTTTTAAGAAAACCGGTTTCTTTGTTTGTTAATGAGCAACGGCCGGCCAGGAACGAACGCTCAGTATAGGCTTCTCGTTCCATGTGTGCGACTTGTATCTTCCAGAGCAGCTGGGTGTGCACATGAAAAGAAAATATTTTTCCGTGACCTGTTTCTTACGCCTCTTTGTCCGTCCGGCTTCAGAAACATCCAGCGAGCGAAAAGGACTGTGCCCAAGACTTCTCAACGTCGGCGGATGTTCCTTTCGCGCGTTCGTGGTTTTCGCTAAACGTCCTACTGACGCCTGGTGCACCTGCGGCGGCGGCATCAGGGACGACATCGTGGGTGTGCCCGGGATTTCTCAACGGCGGCGTATGTTCGTTCCGCGCGGTCGTGGTTTTCGGTAAGCGTGCTACTGACAGTGTGTATGTGCCCGCCTGGTGCACCCGCGACAACGACATCAGGGACGGCATCGTGATCTGTGCCCCTGATTTCTCAACGGCGGCGGATGTTCGTTCTGCGCATTCGTGGTTTTCGCTAAACGTGCTACTGACAGTAAACGTGTGGGTGTCCGTCTGGTGCACCTGCGCGGTTTTATTAGTTGAACTACCATACGTCTAGGAATTTACCCAGCGGCAATGTGAGTACCTTGAAAGATACCTTTTGCGACAAAGAACTCGGTTGTTCCCATTTAGTCTGATTGCTTTTGGCTACAGCTGTGCAAATTGTTTCACTGGTATCGACCCTGTTAAATAAAAACACAGAACCTTCAGGTCTATATGGCCTAACCGCTTTAATTTTTACCGAATCGTCCAGCATCTGGTAAACATACACCAACCACGGTTCACAGGCTTCCTCCTAAGTGCCTTCCGTTGACGTTCGAAAAATGAAAGAAAAAACACGGTAAATTCCGGCCAATCTTCAACAGTTTGCCAGAGTCTTTGCTGAACTTATCATCCTTTCGTGCGGTAAAACGGAATGTAAGAGAATGGTGCCTCACGCTCGCGCAATCATAATTATATAATTACTTAGTGTGTTTTCGCTGCCCACATTCATACATTATTGTTGTTTGTTTGTTTTGTTTCTCCTGTGTTCAACGTGTCACGGTATTTTGTTGGCAACCTGGTCCCACATGCAAGCATCTTTGCTTTCGTGGGCCAGCGCGCACACATGTGTTTTTCAAAGATAATAAATATATTAATATTATTATCTGGTGATCTTCTGGTAAATTCTGGCTTTACTGGAAGTAAAAAGAGTCCCATAATCCAGTAAAATAGACTTTTACTGAAAATAAATTTCCGGTAAAAGGCCGCGACATTCTGGTAAAACAATGTGGTGATATTCCGGTAAAAAACCGGTAACATTCCTGTAAAACAACCGGTGACATTTTAGTAAGAAATCCGGTGATATTCCGGTATACTACGGCTTTACTGAAAGTGAAAAGAGTCCCATAATCCAGTAAAATAGACTTTTACTTGAAATGAAATTCCGGTAAAAATAATTTTCAATAGGGTACCAAACAAAATACTATTCATGTTTTCAGTAGTTAAAAAGTTATATTTGCTTTTTTCTGACTTCGCGTTCTGGTTTGCCTTCATAGGATGTCGCGTAACGGACAAAATAACTGTAAGGGAGAAAGAGAGCTCACGCTCAGATTTGATCACTAGAGCGGCTGCTTTTTGCTTGTGTTCAGCTTGATATATATTTTCCTTGATTTGTGATTCTTTGAGTTAAATACTAAACCATTGGACATATTAAGCATCAAAGGAAAGACCAATGGTGAGTGAAAATATTTTCGAGTTTCTTGAAAGAGAAGTTTGATTTAAATCACCATAGTAAAACTGGTCTGACTTAAATCTTTTTGGTTTGTATCCTCCACCGTGGGAATTCACTGTGTGTGCATGTGCGACTGCATGCGTGCATGTTCGTGTGCGTCTGTGTGTCTGCGTGCATGTACAATTAGCGCGGTTAACGTGGCCGTATTGCTAAAAACAGAAAGCCCTACAGAAATACATTTTTTTCATGTACGAAGCCAACAATAATCTATCTTTCTCCGAATATTGTACTCTTAAATGATAATAATCAGTTTCTAAAAACCTGTGTTCACTGTCAATTCTTAAAGCAACAAATTCACCAACCATGGCAGCGTCATCGAGAAGATGGGCGAGGACAAGAAAATAATCCAAAATGCATGCAGTATATCGCGTGACGGCTCACCTCAAAAGAACGCAGTAATCTTTCAGAAACGCTGTCAAGTCCGAAAAAAAGAAATCATCTGTTTACAGAACAACCTCATCGGGGGCTAACATTCAAACGTAAGAGTTATGCTCCCATATATCCAAAGTGTGCTCATGTTTTGGTGTTGTTGTTATTGTTGTTTCTCTTTTGTTTTTTGCAGTGATTCCAAAGTGCATCAAATAGGAAACACCGGTCCTTTTTTCTGCTGCACATTGAGGTCAGGAGATAAAGCATAAATCCAGTCCAGCCAATTCCTTTGTCCGAAATGAAAAAATAGTTTTTCTTGAGGTGACACCCTGCCGTTATTTTTTCTGCGGTCTATAGCGTAAGAAGAATATGGATGCTAGGAGTGTTGTGCTTCACCTCTTTCAGATTCGAGCTTTGGGAATTTATGTTCTCGCGCTGTTTGCATTACAGAACTCTCAGTTAAATGAACGAAATAAAGCATAAGGCTTATTTTATGCAGTACCTTTTTCTGTTTTGAAGCATTGAGGAACAAAAAAAAATGCACCCAGGCTAAGTGTTTTTCTAGTTTCCTATGGCACTGACTTTCAGAGCCGTTTTGTTCTTGCCTATTTGCACGACTCCGTTGTTGCTATGTTTATTCAACGTGAGTGCCCTGCATGACTGAAATTTGAAAGACTCTTGAGCTGCGTGTCAGCGAAGGTGAATTTATATTTCTCAAGATAGTTATTATTGGACATTGATGGCGACGGATGGACGTATCGGGAGATACCATACTTGAAATGAATATCGAATAAACAAATCCTTACCTTGGAAGCAGTGTTCCGAGATTAATTGATGCTAGAAATGGCGCCACTGAGGAATTTTTGTTAGAAGGTAGTGAGGTGAAGGAATGGGGGTGATCAGCAAAGGAAACGACGCACTTTTTTTGTCTCGTATTTAATGTGTGACACTTCTATATATAATTAAATGCAAATACACGAATTGCAGCTGCCACATATAATATTGATTTTGTATCGCTGTCAACTCCTAATTTTGTTTTATTTATTGGTAAACCAAAATGGTTGAAACTGTCTTTTTGCATTCTCGCTACCTTACTACAGGGTGGCACAAGCGGATCTGACACTGTAAAACGAGCAGGAAAAAACGGCGGCTGCCATAAAACACTCATACTTTCAGTGAATGGGCATTGAACAGGTCACATTTTCCGTGTGAGATATTCCTCTAAAAAATGGGAACAACAAACTCGCCCAAGTCAACGCTGGTCGTATTCGCAAACGACCGAGTTACCGATGCTATTAACTTGTGGCGCCATTTCCCGATAGGCACTGCAAGGAGACGTCAATGTGCATCGTCTGCTCGTGGGAGATTGCGCCACAAATTATCAGGGTCTCTAATATGATCGTCTTCGAACACGCCTGACGATGACTAACAAGTTTGGTGATCTTATTTCTTACAGGAAGAGAACTATGCCTTGAAACGTCACCCTGTAAAACTGACCTGTCCAGTGCAAGTTCATTGAAATATTAAGCTTCCTATGTGCAGGCGCCCACTTTTGTCGGCTCGTTTTACGGCGTCAGATCCGCTTGGGCCATCTATACACTTGAAGCAAACGGTTAAGCAACCGGTCTCTCTGTTAACATAACCCGCGAAAGGTCTACCCTCACATTACCGATGTGCAGTTTATTGCACGCTAAATAGTTCTGGAAAACTTTCACACAGCTCAAAACACTCTGGGGCAGTGCACAGCGCGCGCTTTGTTTTTTGGTCATTATAGTCCTGGCACATTTTAACGGCTACCTAAAAACTGACGTTAATATAAATTATGTAAACCTTTGCAGAAAGTGTGTCCGTCTCTTGGGCTGTATTTATTTTTGAATAATTTTAAATAAGTGCAGGTTTGTGCCATTCTAAATGCATTGGTGTCACGAAGCACGGGAACGAGCTGAGCAACGTTGTAAGGTTTTAAAACCATTGAGAAATGTAAGTTCGTCTTGTGAAAAGTAAGAGTTTATTACATTCAGTGTTTTGTGTGATTTCGATGCGTTTTTGGTTTTACTCCTATATCTGCAAACGTAATTTTCAGTTTTGTTTTAGAATAAAAGTATAAAAAAATTTTGATGGTGGCGTTTTTTTTTTAAATTCTAAGCGATGTTTTTATAGGGCATTATTGAATTATAGTATATGCACCAGCTCAAGTTCAAGACATTTGTGCCAAAATAACGTGGGATGAATACTTGTTTTCTAAATATTAGTAAATACAAAATATTGTATTCGGGAACTTAAAAATAAATCAAACGAGTTTCTTTATTGCGTAGAATGCTTTAAACAGCTACTTATTGTAAATATCGGTTTCTCAGTCTCCGAAATAAACCAGTGAACTCACCTGGATGATAAAAAGAAGTCCCGCTCTGTTTCACCAAAGCCGCGAGATGCGCTGTATTCGTGACATCCTCCTTTTTTTTTTACATTCTGCCACCATACAAAACGCAGTTTCTGTACCCCAAATGCCGTGAGAGTACATGTAATAAAATAAATAAATAAAATCTATGAGCCGCAAACAAATATCGTCACTGGGGGCAGTGGGGATATTTGAATGCGGTTCATAAAGTTTATTTATTTATTTAATAACATGTACTCTCATGGGGAAGTGGTTACAAAAATAAATGATAATCAAGTAAAAAAAGCAGTTACTAGAAGTAGAAAGAAATGGCCTCTATCTATACAATATTAGCAAAGGCGTTCTTGAACAGTTGGAGGTCTTCTATCGAAGCTGTTGGAAGTGGAAGGCGATTTCACTCTTCTAATTTGCGATGAAGAAATCACTGAAAAAAAAAAGCATTAGTCCTGCACGATGGGATACCGACCTTATAAATGTTATCTAATCGAGATAAAACGTACTGGGGTGGTAAAATTAGTTCGGCGCGGAGATGGGGTTATAAAAGAACTGGGGAAAGAGGAAAATACAAAAGCTTTTACGATTAGATGCCAAAGACGGTAAGTCAAGGCTGGATTTCACTGTGGTCAGGCTCGCAGTTCAGTTCGAATAAGCGAATTAATTTTTCACGACAAGGATGTCAGACTGAAACGGCACATTCGAGTTTCGGACTAATTAGTGCTTTGTAAAGTAGAAGCTTTAGAGATGAAAAAACTTTTGCAAAACTACGTTGAAGACATCCCAACATGCGGCTAGCTTTATTAATTATATATGTTATATACACAGTCCAAGTGACATTCGACTTGATGTGAATACCAATATAATTAGAACTAATCACAGTGTCCAGGAGCGAATTATGAAGATGGTAAACAGGTAGATCATAAATTTTCCTGGACACGCGAATAAATTTATATTTGGTAATGTTCAACACATGCACCACGTTTTGCACTAAACAGACATAGCGTTGAGATAAACTGGAGCGTATTAATGTCATTTTCACAAGTTATTTACCTAAATACAATACAGTGATCGCCAAACCAATGAATATGGGAAGAGACACAAGAGGGTAGATTATTGATGTATGTAAGAAGATGAAGAGGTACGATCACAGAGCCTCGTGGCACACCGGAGTGAACGCCACTCAGCTGAGAGAGATGAATGTTTGGCTACAATGAACTGGGAGCGGTTAACCAGAAAACATTAAAGCCAGATAAGAAGTTTTAATCCAGGTTAAGTTGTTGGAATTCATAGAGTAATAGCTAATGGCATGCCTTATCAAAGGCTTTTGAAAAGTCTAAAAAGACGCAATCGGCTAATAGGGAATGATCAAGAATGACATTTAGCTCCAGATTAGTTCCAGATTAAAGCAGAGCATTGCGTGAGCACTCGATTTGTGCTTTTGATAATTGCTCCTCTACCATTCGGGTAGTAGCCTGCGTCCAATCGCTGGAACGACAACAATAGCCGAACCATGCCAATGTCTGCAACTCAGCTCCTATCTTCTGCTTTGCCAACGCCGGCGCGTGGCTATCATAAACATTGGCGGCATTCAATCGGTTCCATATCATGTGGTTGCATGTTCTGGCTGCGAGTTCAAGGGGTAAATGCTGCTCGTTTTTTCTTTCATTTTTTTGCGACTTCTATTGCATGTGCTTAAAAACTAACGCGTTTTGCATAGGTCGTGGACGGGAGGAATTCTTTCTAAGCGGTACTTGCACGAAGTACAAAAATCTTTGCATGGCCCCTTTGATTTCAACAAACACATCGCAGGCTCACTCGGGCGATGTAGGCGCCTCTGCAGTACATTTCAGATCTGTTATTCCATCTCGTAAATTGGCAAGCTATGAATTCAAACGCGCTGAGTAAAATCTAAACTGCAGAGAAGGCGCGCGGCTGGCTATGTAACTTAAACCATTATTATTAAAGCTTGAATGAAATGACACACCACGTACGGAAACCGAAAACCGCCGAGAAAATGTTCTCGAAATTTGAGCTGAGTAAGCCGCTAACATTAATTTTTTTTTCTTACTACGTATGTTTGTCGGCACCGCGCGGACATTTCATTCGCGAAATTAACAAGTTCTCCTTCTGTGTTCTTGCTGCTTTATTTCTGTATTTTCAATCCGCATGTTTTACGTGAGGTCTCTGCTACAGCGTAATTTTCGAATGTTTTGTGTATCAGTGTTTCCCTTTTAAAGCAAGAAACAAACGAAAACGGCTGGCTTTTTTTTCTCGCCGAAAGGGTTGTGTGTCGTCCTTGTAATATTCATAGAGGAATCTGGCTTCTTTCATTACGAATTCTTTAAAAGTGGATTTGGTTGCGTATACAGTCGGTCGTCAGGCAATTGCTGGGATTTTCCTGCAGTAAATCGAGGCTCCACAGTTAGCTTCTGCATTAGTACTCCCAAACTTTTTTACACCTCCAAGAGAAACAAAAACACTTCCAAAATCGAAATAAAAACTTTGCTGCTTTGCACTTCGGATAAGCAAAAAAAAAAAAAAAACACGTCTGTACTTCTAAAGCAATATTCCTGAAAATTAAAAAAAATATATATATATATATAATTGAAGATCGAGGCGCGTTTTATCGTTTTGAAATGAATGGATGCCAATGGTAGAATGCAAGTGTTTGACATAAAATTTTATTTTTAACTTATATTATCCTTCTGTACTAAGTGGACGTTTCGGGTCACCCATTAACAGTATCCTCATTCCTCCTTATGAACTGACCTACGAACTCGAAGACAATAAATTTCACGCGAAAGAAAATCAATTCCGGGAGTTTGTATGGCCAGCAGTTTCACAAACTTCAATATATCACCTCATTATTTGGGCCCATCAATCTCAAAAAACACGGCGTGCAAGTTTTTTTTTTATGTAGAAGTGTTGTTACATGTTTGCTCTATGAGCCACGGCGTGTGTAATAAATATATGTAAATGAGATGCCCATGATCGGGACAGAAAATATAATTTTGGTGTATACCCTCTAAACGCTGTCAGAAAATTAACCCAAGTTCCAAAATAATTACCGTTGCCGTAAGGAAAAAGAAGTTTGGTCGGCTCATAGTTTTAATATGCTGCATACATTTCCGTGGCTTCAGCTGAAGGAGCGTCTATGGGCTCCTGCCGCATGACAATATCGGATGTGCAAGAAGCGAATGCCGGTGGCTCGGAGTTTGGCAGAGGCAAGTGTGAAGCCCCCCGCGCCGCCATTTCCGAGGCGCATACGCCGAATTGCCGAGTCGCGCGAGAGAGTCGCGTGAACTGCCCTTGCCGCAGAGCACGTGATCTCGGCTGCTGTTCAGAACGATGAGCGAAGATCGTAGCAAAATCGCAGAATCACGGCTGCGGGAGCGACGTCTACTGCCATTAGAATCAGACAGGACCGCGTCGCGTTGGAGCGATCAAACGAGCAAACCAGCAGACAAGAAAGGACGCGTGTGCGCACTGTGCAGTTCTCGGCAGCTGGCGGCGATCTCTGTGACGTCACTTTCGCGACCAAGTTTTCGTGACATCGACCTCCCAGCTTTGCACCCCCTTCCAAGCGCGAAGAAATACGTAGTTCTACGTCAAAAGAACAGATATATTAGCTACCTTTTTCTGTACGAGCTCCACAGCTCGAAACATGTGGAACTACCAGGAGCATAAACACGAATTCGTAAATACATTTCACAGCACACCTCAATAAAATTGCCTTCTTTGAAATGCACTCTTACTGAGGGGTATCAAAGGAAGTATTGAGATTTGTTACTCCCCTTTCTTGTATTTGCATACCCACCTCTATTGCAGTTATGGTTCATTGCTTATAGGTGTACATAAAATAACGAAAAAACATAACTACCAGAAAATAAACAGGACAGATGCTAGCTTCCACAAACAAGCAAAGAAGTTAGTTGAAAGTTAATGCGCCTCTCCTCACCCGCAACCACAACCGCAAAGCGGTTCCGAACGCGGTTGCGTAAAGATGCAATACAAATTCAGGAGCAGATGATGATGAAAACAAGTGGATCCGCTTCGCGATTGCGGTTCGAAGGCCAGTGTGAATGTAGCCTTACAGCGGCAGCTGTTAATGGCCCGTCCAAGGTGTGAGCGTAAACGAAGTGTTTCTCGGCTAAATCTGCATGGAAAATTAATGTCACGTGATCTAGACGTAACGGGACCTACAGACAATTTCAGGTTCCCCGCTAAATCTGGCGGGAAAATTGATGTCACGTGAACGGACGTCATGGGACCTTCAGACAAATTCAGGTTCCCCGCCAAATTCAGATAAAAAATTTACGTCACGTGACCTACGCACCGATTCAGTTTCTCCGCTAGTTTTGGCAACAAAACATATCACTACCTTAAAATCATGAATTTTTCGTACATTGTTTTCGCCGTATCGCAACGCTCTCCGCAACCCGCTACGATACCCGGAACTCTACAGTCAAGGTCATCTGCGCGCAGGCGCAGTAGGGGCTTCTCCGTTGCGGAGGGCTTAGTGGAGGGAAAACCCTGCCTACGAAATCTCCCTTTCTACTCGTGAACAAAGTATCGACGATAAATCTACGCAAAATCTTTTCAATATCAGATCACCGTATGCCGCTCGATCTGTGCGATGACAATCGATCGTCACTGTCATGTCCTCGAATAAGCAGCACAGCTGCCGCTGTCTAAATGCATCACGTCGTATTATTGTTGCGAAATTTTTGTGGCCCACTTAGAAAAGACTGCTTAACAGGCTTTCTTTGGTGAACAGCATTAGAGAAGTAGAGTGTGTGCCATTTGTCGTCTTTCATTTACTAATGAGCGTTAATTTACGGAATGCTGAGACTAGAGAAAAAGCCAGGGTCCTCTCCAAGACTTAACTTTCATGATGTTTCTTATAACCTCAAGGTGATAGCAGGTATATTCACGGGGATTTTAAATTTCAAGATGAGTAATTAACTCACTTCTTGTCAAAAAAACAAAAATTCTGCTAAATGCACAAAGAGACGTCAGTGGTTTCTTACCTTGATGTCGTTTAGAACATACCTGTAAAATGTGATGCTTGTTCAAAGCGTCAAACAGCTCGGTGTATTAATTACAGATTGTGTGAACAAATGCGCGCAGTTGCAAAACAGAAGGACATTCTTAAATAAAATAAACATGTTTCTTTGTTTGCTCAACCTGGTGGTGGATGGGAAGAAAATGAAGTCATCGATACGGATAAGACTGCTACAAATACCTGATGAAGAAGTCTTTCAAAATTGCAAGTAATTTCCCTTGTTTTATACATTTGTATGTTCCTTTAAGGGACCGTAAAGGATGGTGTCTATAATCATAACCGTTTGGTCATGCGGGTTGTTTTAAATTTGACTTTGGGTATTTTTTTTTTGTTTTGGCCTATCAAGATTTGGCTACTGTTTTTCCTTCATGACGAGCTGCCTTGAAATCCTTTGTGGGGTCTGTGTGTGTCAAAGTTCGGTAGTATTTAAATTACACTAAATAAGTTCTGTAATTTAACTACTTTAATGATAATTTGTAATTGTAAATAATTACTTTCGTCTGACAAAAAATGTAATTGTAATTTAATTACTTTCTAGCGTCAGTAATTGCAAAATTTAAGGCACAATTACGATTACTTTTGTAAGACTTCCCGGCACCGACGGAACCTCTCTGAAAGCCTCAGCGCTCGCACAAGCGGCCTAGCGCTCGATGACGCACTCGCGCACACACAGTTGCACGCACGCACATGCACACCAAAAATAGAGTCGCGTTGTTTGTTGCTTTGTGCTTATGCTGAGGGCTGAGAGACAGTCCCGCTTTTGAGCCTACCTCAAAGGCGCCATGTGGCGCCGCCTATGATACGAGCAAAAACAATAGCGTAAACATGCCAATCTAATAAAAAGAAAACGAAATTTCAGCTGTAGCTTTCAGCTCAGTTTGGGAATTTTTATTATCTATGAAGTCATTTTTATTTCTTTTGCAGTTTTACGTCCCTTTTCAAGTACTGTCACATATTTGTTTATTTATATTATTTTCAAGTTTATTTATTGTATAAATTACCTCGCATTGTTATTTGCATAAGCCTTTTGCAAACTGACATCGCACCCGTGAATGTTATCAACATTGATTCGGGAGCCCCGATTTGGTTCTTTTATATTCCTGAGCAGTTATAATTTCAACTCAATGTAAACAATTTACAATAACATGAAACGTTTGTAGACGAATGTGGTCGTATTGACACGTGTGGATTGTAATTTTATATTAACACTGTTAAAATATTAAGATATGACTAATTGTCGTATTTTTATTTACCTTTTTACGATAAGGAAAGAATGGCATTCAGGACAAACAGAAAACACGACCGTCAGAAATTGCAAAATTACTGACGCCTGAAAGCTTGTGCTGCAAAATGAATAACACCCGAAAGGCTGTGTTGTCTTTTTGTCTTAAATGTCGATCGTTCCTTATTGCAAATCAGAAACCAACACGCTCAACCATCTACATATTTGCCTGGCTAACGAAACTGTGTCAACCCAATTTTAATTTAGCGTTCTGGCATCTTGGAGTATATTAACTAGTTTATTATTATTATTGAAAATATGAGAGCGCAGGAGTTCATTACTCTAAGTTGTCAAGTTCTATCAGTCATTTTAAAACAAATCATGAAGGGAAAGTAAAATACAGAGCGGCTTAATTCTCTTCAAATTTTGGGGCAAGGAATGCACAGATGCATTGTTTTCTATGCAACTCGTTTAAAGTTAAATGGCCAAAGTTGGGTTGCTCTCAGAAATAATTAATTATAAAGTAAGTGCATTACTTTTAAAGGTAATTTTAATTGTAAATAATAAATTTTTCCGTAGTAGTAACTGTAACTGTAGTCAAACCACATTTGGAGAAAAGTAATTGTACTCGCAATTAAATTACATTTTATAAGTAATTTATTCATATAAGATATGTGTGATGGTTTAATACTTTGCGTTATTCCCATATTCTGAAGCTATTTACATAGCACTAGCTCCGTGTTTTTCTAAGCCCCTTCGTTGTGTCAGCTTTAGGTATCTGCTTCGCCACGTGGTAGACCTATTTAAGGACGTGTTATTTTAAAACAATATTTAATATGCGTTTTGACCTTTGTGTTTGTCCTTCTTTCTATTTCCCGTCGCTTCAGGTTTTACTACGTACGTCTTAAACCAGTTAATCCGCACTCCTGCTATAGCTGCTTTAATATACGACAGTGCCGATCCTGTTTAAAATCGCCTTCCTTGCCGAAGCTGTTTCGTAGCTAAATATCCTACAGGTGCGTTTCCTCGCACCATCTATATATATTACTCGGCGTTTTCAATACGTCAAAGTACGTCGTCTATAACGTGTGCAATGTACCTATGTAGCGCTATTCGTTAGGCCAAAATTTGTTTTTGTAATGGCCTTAAAAATCCCGAAGAAGCCAAAGCAGAGCTGCACCTTCTCTGACAAAACTCTGGGTATCTCGACCTTAATTTGCCAAACAACTGCGAACGTTAGGCTTCACTACATACAGGTAGTTTGGCTGCGGTCTGCTACCATCCGGCCTAAATCGGCAAAGTGCCAGAGTGAGGAGGCTTTAATTTTGGTAGTTCTGTTTCCACTTGGCAACTTTGGTTCTATATTGTCAAACAAGGGCAATATTTAGGCTTCAATGCTTTTTCTTCGGTTCATACGTGGCATCCTTTGGCTCAAGTCTTGCACTTCGGCATTTATGGGTCGAGCCAGGGAAAATATATAAAACCGCAAGAGAAAACATGGAGCTAGGAAGCTTCTGGTGGCGTCATGTCACCTCCCAAAGATTCCTACCTCCATGAGAGAATAGAACACTTCCACTAACAAAGTCTTGAAAAATACGTATTAAGCCCAAGTTAGGCCCTTAGGATTGCCAAGCTTGTGTCATGTTATGCGTTTCTTCGGTCTGCTACCTGGGTAAATTCACTTGAGCTCCACTCTGATTAGGACCTAGGATCGTATTTAAATCTGCCCGATACAAATATTTGCCCCAGTTTAAGCAGAAACTAACAAAAAGGCCCGTGCCTTTGACGCCGTTCACATTCTGGTGAAAATGTTCTTCCCAAAATATCTCGGATCAGAAGCAACCCCGATATTTCGTCGAGATCGCCTCCCTCACAAAACCTTAGAGACCGTGTCAATATTATTCTGGTCGCATTTCGGGCCTGAGTGTTTGTTCTCCCTCCTCTTCCCTCCTCTGAGTTGGTCTCATTCAATTAAGGCAGAAACTCCCACCTCCTTGCTTTGGAACGTTGAAACCGGCGCCTTTAAGAGTGTTGATGTAAGATAATTGGAAGACCTAGAGACACAGCGTGAATACACAGCTCAATGCGGGTAAAGGTAAACTTCAAACTGGATCGTAATTCTAATAGCCCGTTATGAATACAAAACATGCCGCCCACTTTTGCCTTTCAAGTTACGTCTTAGGAACACGACAAATATTTCCTTTTTTCCCTAAGGATACATCAGCGAAACTTCGAGCTTGTCTGAGACAAAAACACGTGTGAGGGTCACGTCTTCAGAAGATTAAGTGCTGTGAATTTCAACATTTTTTTTAATTATTAATATTAGGACCGCATCTTGGAACCAAAGGCACGCATTAATTGCATATTCTTTATCAAACGGTGCTACCCAACTACAAAGCAGACGACGCCAACTGTAGTAACTTGCAAAATGAGAACAATAGGGCGTGTTCTTTGAACACTCGACCTCCACCACGCGCTCCATGCCTTCCGCCGTGCTTTAGTTGCGCTCGCGTGCTTGAGGTACACGTGACACCGAAACGTGTCGAAGGTGGGAAGCTGGCGTTGGATGCGGGACAACTGAAACTCTCCATGCCGTTCTTACCTTGTCAGTGACTATAGTCAGCTATATAAAGGAGACGGCGATAGCTGGTAGAAGTGATGCCGCCTGCATGTTCATAACATTATTCTCACACCCGCGCCGTTATTTTTTGCCAACAGGGCTTTCAGGGAACCTCCATTCTTCCTTGGAACCGGATACTTATTGGTTTTGGCCAAGAGTGCCAAGTTTTGTTTTGTAGTATTTTCATATTGTTTTCTACCTTTATTAAGCAAAATGAGAGAGCCAACGCTGAGGGAGATTTGGCAATTCTAGTCGCCTTCTACCTTATCCTCCTAGACCTTTACCAAATATAACAATGTTTGATTGTTTTTTTTAATACTGATTTGAAAATGCACAAAAAAAAACTCTTAAAAATTACCTACGAATCCTGTTTTCAGACCGTTTTTCTAAACATATTTTTTTCTTCCCGAAGAGACCATCTTGAGTCGTTCCCGTTGGGACTAAAAGGCCCCTACCAAACGAGAGAGTATGTAAAATGTTAAAAAATGTTTTTCTCGCTTTTAGAAAATATTTTTTTCCAAACTTTGCTCGTTTGTTTTTTCAGTTACAATGCACATATAGGTGTAAAGTATGTAATTTTAGACCCTACGGCGTTTGGTTATTGCTTTTAAAACTGAATATGTTCCGGTATTTGCAATACTGCCAATGGACGAAATATAAATCTTGTTTTTCTCGCTTTTAAAACAATTATTTCTAACTTTGCTGGTTTGTTATGTGTGTTCAAGACTACCTATAACCGTTGAGTATATATTTTTTGACCGATCATCTTTATCACGTTAATTTTTAGTGTTCTTTATTAACTGAGTATTTCGCTATGTTCAATATTGTCAATTTATTTAAGGTTTAAAAGGAATGATATAATCTATATTTATCTACTTTTAAGTTTTAATACAAGACTAAAGTCTTCATATGGTAGCGTGTATTGTAAAATAAACGATGAATATCAGCTATTTTGTAACAATTCTATATCATCAGCATCTATTAAAACACTCGAAAATCAGTAACAACGCATATTGGACAAGTTGTAAAACTATGTGGACCTACTAAAAATAGGTCATTGAAAGGAAACCTGAGACTGGGAAAAAACAAAACGGACAGCACGACACAATTCGTTTTTTTTTTATTTCTCCCAGTCTCAGGTTTTTTTTCAATTATGTTTCGTAGCCAATTCGCCTGGGTACCTTCCCTCCTTTAAAAAGATGTTGCAGGCTCATTTCATATCTTATAAAAAAGAGCATGTTTTCAACCTATTGGGGCTTCTTTTCCGCAAAATTCAAGGTGTTAAATCTCTAGAAAAAAATTAAACAATGGTTATTGCAAACCTTTTTGGAAAAGGGTATTTGTTTATCACCAATAACGCAACTTTTTGACCGAATTCGTGGAGGTTAATTGTAGGCCTGGATCGTTTGGCATGAAATGACCCATCTGATGAAAAGTTGTTTGAATTTTTTCTAGTGTTTCTTCTAATTCATATGTATTTCGTGTTTCTTTATTGTCGTTGTTTTTTTCATGATGAAGAAAGCTGCAGGTGTGTATGTAGTTGCAAGTCCAACTTTCGGGGACACGGCAGTTTAGTTCCAGATTTTAGCGACACGTGGCGTACCGACCTTTACGAATTTTCAAAATGTAGTTTCGCGCGTGGATCACAATCTCGCCCTTCTTTCCCATCCCTCCCCTCACCGTCCTGCTACGATCCGCCGGTGACCTCCTCTCCTTCTTGCGCCCTCAGTTAGCTCCTGCGGCCGCGTGCTGCGTCATGTGCAAGAAACGTTGGAGAGACCAAAACAATAATAAAAAAGTTCGCTTATCGCGGACAATAGGCGGAAACATCGTGGAACAAAAAGAATGTGTAAAAAAGACGCGGAAAAGATTAAAACTTCGCTGAAAAACTAGATTCATTTGAGAGGCCTATTTCACTATTGTGTCCAACCATGTCAGGAAGGTACATACAGAAAAAACGCGTTAAAAATCAATCGCCGAGTGCATTCAGTTGTAGGGCTACGCCTTCTGTGAGCGTCTTTTCCTGGCACTGTGGATTGTTCAGTTCTCACCGTTCATCCTCCTTTATTGTCTCTCCCCAAGCTGACTCCTCTCTGTTTATTTCGTGTGCTTTAGAGCAAAAACAGAAATGAATATTCAGGGGCAAGATGAATTCAGCGTACCCGCTAAGCAGGCGTGGAGGCATAAAATAATAAAATATGAGAAGTAGCCAACGTTTCTTTATAAAATAAATGTAAGGGAGCAAAGGAGCTGATGTACATTAAACATGATTTAAAAAAACGAGACAGCAGGTAACGACACACGCACTCAGAAGTCTCAAACACAGCTTAAATTTTATTTTCCAAAACATGGTTAAATAGGAAAAAAAGAACGAACAAATAAGGGTAAGAAAAACCTCTTTCCACAATTGTACATTCCGACTGTATAAAAATCGTATACCGTTATGGGATGTGACAGCAGTCGAAGAAAGGAAAGAAAGGAAGTCGGCGTATAGAAAGTCGTCGACCTCGACGACTTTCTATACGCCGACTCTTCTGTCATGTGACGGAGCAGCTGACCGACGATGCGATAGCTAGCGATGTTCATGGGAACTCGCAAGACGGGGACGACATCAGCCCTGATGAGAAAGACACCTACGATGTACCCAGTAACCGTGAAGTGGTGGATGCGATCTATGTCTTGAGGCGGTTCGCAAGCACACACCAAGAAGACGCGATGCAGGCCATCTGGCTTTGCGAACATCGTGTGATGCCAATAATAATGCCAAGAGTGTTCCAGAAAAAGTGACGGACTAGTTTCAGCCGAAATAAAGACGTCCTCGGTGAGTTTTGTGCACCCGACAAAACATTTGTGGAAACTTTCTTTATCGTTAGCCCCGAATTTCTATATAGCGAAATTTCAATGTAGCGAAGTAAATTCCGAATTTTACCGACTTCGTTACATCGAGGTTTGACTGTATATCAATTTTTATTTGGACTTTCAAAATATCACGCATCAGTGCTTTCCTCAACAAAACACATATTTTGTACAAATGCTCCAGCAAACAAATCATTGATCGAAATCAGACAGCTACAGTTGAGCTACGGGTTACCTAACACTCTTTTAGAGATAACTAAAAGGTGTTGGGGAAAAAAGAAAAAACGCTTAGCTGACATGCATTTACAAAAACAAATTAAAGCACCTGTTCTTGCATTTCTTATATAATGCTTACGCTGCGCATACTCTTGTCAATCTCGCAGCACGAAGAGCAGAATAGCGTGCAAAGAGCATTTCCAGAAAGAACACGAAAACCGACACAACAAAACATGTCAATACAAACTTGGCCGCAACAACAACATTCAGCGAGTCCGGCGTCGGCTCCATCTCACCTTTTGGCTGAGAAACCGCGCACTTTATGTTAGCCGTGTGTAACCAGTCCGTCTCGTCGACTCTTAGAATCAGCGACAAAAAGGCCACCCTTAGACGGTAGTGCTTCGGCACAGGTACCCCTGCGTAGATTAGCCCCAGCGGTTCCTTTGACTCTGTCAATCTGGGGTAGACAGGTCGCATGTAGCAGAGCCACTGTCTAACCGTAATGCACAGCCGGCCTCTCCTTGAAGCGCATTTGAAGCAGTCGTCAAACGTGATTTCGTCCGTGTGCGGGTCAAGTGATCTCTCCAATTTGCTCACAACTACACTGTGGAATGAATCACAGACGCCAAAATTCCACGGAGTATCTCTGGTAACGCACGGTCTAATTGCGCGAGGGTTCAGAGCCCTTTTGAGTTTAATCAGATCGTCCACGATTGGTTCGGGTATGCGAGCGACCAGCCATGAAGTCAGCTGGCCTTTAAAGCACACCGAAAGGGAGAAGCTGCCAAGGACCCATGCTAGGAAGACAAAGCGTCGACTCGTACAGAAGCGGGTAGAGGCCTGCAGATGGCAAGACGTAGAATAAAAAGTGCAACAAGAAAAAGCATGGTGTCGTTGGCCACGATTATCCCAGATGTGGTAGCATCTAATAAATCTGTAACAAGGAGTGTGACGAAGCGAAACACGAGACATAGCACTAAGAGAATCAGCGACAGCTTCCACCCTACGAGGGCTCACCCTGCAGTGACTGGGATCGTGCTTGGTTCCTTAACGTAGAATGTGAATGCTGCGATATCGTTTACTATTGGTAGATCCCAATCTCTAAGTAGCTCAATATTCTGAAAGAACATAAAAATATCAATTTTTTTGACCCGGTACTCATACATACTTTCACCTACTTAAAAGACTGTCTTTACTAGTGTTGCATTGAGGAGAGCCAGTGCCTGAAGTATTATTTCTTTTCTGTACCCATCGCAAGTGGTGAATTGTTCAGATATACTGGGCGTCACCAGGCAGGCTATTTTTACCGGCTTCCCCGAAAACAAAACGAAACTGCGCGGGAAACTTTCCCCTTTGGTATATTTCAAAGAGTCATCGGTGTCGGGTCGCTGATATTCACGGGACTGATTGGCACTCATGCGAATGGTTACCATTCCAGATTTCTGGAATTGCGCCGAAGCAACGCAGCAACAAATCCTCATCTGCTGATTACGAAACACATAAGGGAAACGTAGGCATGTCTCAAAATGTCCGATCGGCAGCCATTCCACTCAAAACCAATACCTGAAGTGCTTGGGCACTGGGTGGGTGCAGGCTTCTGGCGTTCTCTGGTGACGGTAGGTCATAAGAAGGGTCCGAACTCCGTACACATTGTTGTCTTCAATGAGGGTCCTCAGTTTGCTCCAGTGCCCGCACCACCGTGTTGCTTTCACATCCAGGCTCTTCTGCCACTCAGTGTTTTGGGCGTCCCATGATCCACCGCAGCAGACGAAAATGGCATCCTGGCCCGAGCGAGTTCAGTTCTGAAAGAATGAATTGAATTCTTGAGCTGATTCACCGTAGCAGATCGCCACTGACATATATATGGAGTTAGCTACGGCAAGCAGACGGAGCAGGGTTTTTATAGATTGGTGCAGAATATTGGCACTAGAGTGACCTCCTTCTGACTGAGCTTCGTAATAAATAAGCACGAACTTATTTTCAGGTGTCAAGAATGTCTGTCAGCGCAGGGCTTTTATATTGGGATTTACTTGCCTTCAACGTGGACCTTATTGAATCAACTCCTACTCCTTGAGGACTCAAAAAACAATATTCTGTTTAGTGTAAAAATAGCGCACGCACGTTGCGTGTACTTGGCACCTTTTGCTGTGGCCCGTTGATATGGAAACTAGAAAAACCCGGAATCGGTTTCTTGATTCCAAATGATGTTGTAGCGTGACATACACCGGTGAAGACTTTGTGACTTTCCGAAGTTATTTTGTCAAAAATATTGAGAAACACGATTCTTGAGTGTACCCCGATCTTTCCGTGTGTCATATTTTTATTCTCATTTGTAAGACAAGATTACAATTGATAATGTGGCGTTTCTTTAATGTTTTCTTTAGATGCGGAGCATCTCTTGCTCTGGTCTATGTCCCTCGGCGTCGTAGTCGGCACTCACACTGCGCATGCGCAACTCTCCTCCTCTCTCTCTCCAACAGCTGCGCGTTACTTTCTCCGCTCTCTCTCTCTACCAGCAGCGTGCACTTCGCGTGCGTTCGCTTCTACTCACACCGCGCGCGCATGCGCAACTCTTCTCCTCTAGTCTCCTCTCCTTCAATTGTGAATATAAGCAGCGGTACCGCGGCCGGCGGGGGCCATTATCACCGCTCCTGCGGAGCTCATGATTCTGCGACCTTTCGCTGCGGCGGCCGGAAGAAGAATGCTAGACCACGAGCGCGCTGCCTGCTTGGTCAGCTGCGTCCACTGAAGACAAAGCTGCGCAGCGAAGGGCACGCGACGCTGAGCGCAAACGCTTGAAGCGAGCGGCAGACCCTGAACTACGGCAATGAGAAGCGGCGTCCATTCGCAAGTTAACAACGTAATAACACGCAAGTTAACAACGTTACTAACAACGTTACTAACACCGTTAATAACACCGTTAATAATGATCCGCGATGCTCCGCATCACCCCATGGTTCGCCTCGGGAAGATGGTGTAATTTTTTCGGCTGCTTTATGAAAACAGTTTCGGTCGATATCATATCTTGGCACGCATGTGCGGGGAGATGCCAAAAATACGCTAAAGACGGCAGGGTTGCATTTTATAATATATAAATTCCATGCTATATGCCGTTACATTGAAAGGTTCCCCACTAAGTATGTGCCGCATTTAATGCATCTTTATCAGAATGTACGCACCCCATCGACTGGAGAAATGCTCGTGTCATTCAAATATTCAGGTCAGATAATTCTTCCAGCGTGTCTACTCACCGCCCGAAACCAGGTACATTGACAAGTTGCAAATGCGTAGAACACGTGGTGAGCCAAAGTTTAACACAGTTTTGAGGGGAAAAAAAGATTGTCATACGTGCCGCACAGCTTTTTGTATAGTGTATAAACTCTTCTACTTACGACGTATCATAACTTTGCACTCGCAGTAAGTAATGAGAAACAGATCGATGCAGTATTCGTGGACTTCACCAAAACATCTTGTAAGGTTGGCACAGCAAAATTATAGATAGAGCAATTTTAATCGATCCGAATTTTCGACAACCAAGCTGGCTGCATTATATTGTCACGAATGACAAGGGATGAGGCGATAATAACTGAAGAAACTAAACGTTTAGTGGGGCGAACTTGCGCCCAAAAAAATAAAGAAAAGGAAACGAAAGAAAGCAGAGCGTCGCGGGCCTCGAAATCGGTGTGACAGCAGAGTCGAACGCTGGGGCGAAACTGACTCCGGCTTGCCACGCGGAGCCCCTTTTGTACCCGCGTGGGCTTCTGGAACATGCGGCGTAGAAGGTTCGGTGTGTGGAACATTCTAATCTCGAATCAGCAAGACGGTGCTCGAATTCACCAGAACATCACGTTACAGCATTATCAAAAATGTGTAGACGCGGCAAGGAATCGAACCCTGGCCTTCTGCGTAGAAGGCAAGCGCGATAACCGTTAGGCCACGGGCGCGCTGCCTACTTGGCCAGCTGCGCACGCGGCATTATTCCCCCTTTAAAAAGTGCATCGTTCCAATGCAGCACAAAACAAAACAAAGCAAACAAAACTAACGGTAAACTAAAGAGTCATTTGGGACACATAAGGTCCACAATCCTATCGCGCGTAGTACGGCTTCATGCGCATGACGTGGACGACTTCTGGTCGTGGAGGGCGGCGTGATGAAGTCCGTGTTCCGTCGGGCATCACCTCGTAGTTCAGATCCCCGAGTCGGCGAAGCACTTTGTAGGGTCCAAAGTAGCGCTTCAAGAGTTTTTCGCTGAGTCCACGGCGGCGGATCGGTGTCCACACCCACACCCGGTCTCCAGGCTGAAAGTGGACGTCCCGGCGACGAAGGTTGTACCGGCGTGCGTCGTCTCGCTGTTGATCGTGGATTCGAAGGCGGGCTAGTTGGCAAGCCTCTTCTGCTCTCTGACTGACCGCATGGGCGTCGTCGCATCCGTCATCCACTGGCTCATGGGGCAGCATCGCGTCCAGCATGGTTGTCACTTTTCTGTCATGCACTAGCTCGAATGGTGTAAACCCGGTTGTTTCTTGAGCTGCGGTGTTGTAGGCGAACGTGACGTAAGGTAACACCTCGTCCCACGTTTTGTGCTCTATGTCGACGTACATGGAGATCATGTCGGCAATCGTCTTGTTGAGCCGCTCCGTTAGGCCGTTGGTCTGCGGATGGTACGCGGTGGTCCGACGATGGCTGGTGTGGCTGAGCCGAAGGATCTCTTGTGTGGGCTGAGCCAAGAACGATGACCCTCGGTCGGTTATCAAGACTTCGGGGGCGCCATGTCGAAGGAGAATAGATTCGACGAAAAACTTGGCGACTTCCACAGCTGTTCCCGACGGAAGGGCTTTCGTCTCCGCGTACCGGGTAAGGTAATCCGTGGCCACGATTATCCAGCGGTTGCCCCGACGTCGATGGCGGGAAGGGCCCAAGCAAATCCATTCCGATTTGCTGGAAAGGCGTAGTAGGGGTCGATATCGGCTGCACGAATCCCGCAGGTCTCGTCGGAGGCTTCTTACGCCGTTGGCACTCGTGACATGACCGTGTGTACAAGATGGACGGTTTTCGGGAGTCTCGGCCAGTAGTACTTGTCACGAATCCGGGCGAGCGTCCTGCTGTAGCCGAGGTGTCCAGCCGTCGGGTCGTCGTGGCATGCTTGAAAGATTTCTTCTCGCAGGCTGGCAGGCACAACCAGCAGCCAGGCCGGGTTGCTGGTTCCGAAGTTCTTCTTGAAGAGCACGCCTCGCCGCAGAACGAAGCTTGACAAGTCTCGGGCCAAGAATCGCGGAACGGAACTTCCTTGACCTTCGAGGTGGTCGATCACGGCGCGAAGTTCGGGGTCGTCTCGTTGAAGTGCTCCCATGTCGGTATCTGTAATTGCTCCGAGAAAACGGGCGTCATCGTCGTCGTCGGTGCTGTCGGGAGGATATTCGACTGGGGCCCTTGACAAACAATCGGCGTCATTATGCTTGCGGCCAGACTTGTGCACAATTGTCACGTCGAATTCTTGCAGTCGAAGGCTCCAGCGAGCAAGGCGTCCTGACGGGTCCTTGAGATTGGCGAGCCAACACGAGAGCGTGGTGGTCCGTGACAACGCGGAATGGGATCCCGTACAAGTATGGGCGGAACTTAGTTATCGCCCAGACGACAGCAAGACATTCTTTGTCGGTCGTTGAATAATTTTTTTCTGCCTTAGACAGCGCCCGGCTTGCGTAAGCGATTACTCGCTCTGCCCCTTCCTGTCGCTGAACGAGTACTGCACCGAGACCGGTATTGCTGGCGTCCGTGTGGATTTCTGTATCCGCCGACTGATCGAAATGCCCGAGGATAGGGAGCGACTGGAGCCTTCGCTTGAGTTCGTCGAACGCTTGTTCTTGCTCCTCTCCCCACTGGAACTGCACGTCGTCCTTCGTCAAATGCGTCAGCGGTGCAGAAATCTGTGCAAAGTCACGAACAAAACGTCTGTAGTAGGCGCACAGCCCAAGGAATCTTCGGACGGCCTTTTTGTCTGATGGTTTGGGGAATTCGGCGACAGCGGACGTCTTTGCAGGATCAGGGCTTACTCCTGAGCACTCACGACGTGGCCCAAGAATTTCAGCTGACCATAGGCGAACCGACACTTGGAAGGCTTGAGGGTCAACCCAGCAGCCTTGAAGGCCCGTAGCACGGCTCGCAGTCGTCTCAGGTGCTCGTCGAATTCGCTCGCGAATACCACAACGTCGTCAAGGTAGACGAGACAGCTCTGCCATTTCAAGCCGGAAAGGACGGTGTCCATAACGCGCTGGAAGGTGGCCGGCGCTGTGCACAGCCCGAACGGCATTACTTTAAATTCATACAGTCCGTCCGGCGTGACGAAGGCCGTCTTCTCACGATCTCGTTCGTCGACCTCAATCTGCCAGTACCCGCTCTTCAGGTCCATCGACGAAAAGTATCGGGCGTGGCGCAGCCGGTCCAGGGTGTCGTCGATGCGAGGCAGCGGATAGACGTCCTTTTTTGTTACTGCGTTCAGCCGGCGATAGTCCACGCAGAACCTCAGTGTTCCGTCTTTCTTCTTCACCAAGACTACTGGGGAAGCCCACGGACTGTTTGAGGGCTGGACGATGTCGTCATCAAGCATTTCCTGAACTTGCTTCTGGATGGCTTCCCTTTCTTTCACAGAGACTCGGTACGGTGGCCGATGCACAGGAAGTGCGTCGTCATCAGTAACTATTCGATGCTTCGCGACCGTCGTCTGGCGCACCTTCGATGACGTGGCAAAGCACTCATTGAACTCGGCGAGGAGGTGCGCCAGACGACGGTCGCGAAGCATCGAATAGTTACTGGCATACGCTTGGCATGCGAGAGGTACTGGGATCGATACCCCGCACCTCCACCAAAATGTCACGAATGACAAGGGATGAGGCGATAATAACTGAAGAAACTAAACGCTTAATGGGGCGAACTTGTGCCCAAAAAATAAAGAAAAGGAAACGAAAGAAAGCAGAGCGTCGCGGGCGTCGAAATCGGCGTGACAGCAGAGTCGAACGCTGGGGCGAAACTGACTCCGGCTTGCCACGCGGAGCCCCTTTTGTACCCGCGTGGGCTTCTGGAACATGCGGCATAGAAGGTTCGGTGTGTGGAACATTCTAACCTCGAATCAGCAAGACGGTGCTCGAATTCACCAGAACATCACGTTACAGCATTATCAAAAATGTGTAGACGCGACCAGGAATCGAACCCTGGCCTTCTGCGTAGAAGGCAAGCGCGATAACCGTTAGGCCACGGGCGCGCTGCCTACTTGGCCAGCTGCGCGAGCGGCAATATTTAATTCCAGAACCGAGTTCTTTTCGTTTAAGGTTGTCCTCACTCCTCCGTCACTCTTCTAGTCTCGTCAGGAGTGCCTCTAGGGTCGGTTATACATATATATATATATATATATATATATATATATATATATATATACGGGCATAGAGGCGGGAGGCCGAAGGCGTGGGTATATAACTGGGAAGAAAAAACCTTCGGCGAAAACAGCAACAACGGACGATTTATTCTTCGACGTTTCGGCCGGAGTCCGGCCTTTGTCAGGAAGAACTTTTACAGATGAACGCGGGTGGTATTTATACAATGCTACGGTCGAGTCCAAGTTTCAAAAACGGCGGGATGACGGTTGGAGTTTCCAAAGAAGCGTAGGAAGAGTTCCAGATGGGCAAACGTTTATACAATGCTACGGTCGGGTCCAAATTTCAACGGGGTGACGGTTAGAGCTTTTGTGAGAGCAGCGTAGGGCAGTTCGTATCCGGGCGAAGAAGCTTGACGGTCGGGGCCAAGTTTCAAGGACGGCGGGATGACGGCTGTAGCTTCTTGAGAGAGGGCGCAGGTTGGCTTTGTGTCCGGGCGGGCAGGGGTGACCTGGACGATAACGTACAATAGATGAAAGGTACGCGCGCAAACTAAAATGCTGTCTCAAAAAAAAAAAGAAAACGGCACGGTCATTTGTGTTGTCTTATGGGGCATGCATGAGTCAGACCTGGAAGGGAACAATGTCGAACCTAGAAATAAAAGGAAAGAAAATGAATATCAAAACCTGGAAATAAAAGAGAAAAGTTGATGGTCCAGTTCCGGCCACAAACACAGTACCACTGCTAACAATAAAGTCTGGAAACAAAAAAAAGGTCTTTTGATTGCTGTTGCTATTCGTCGGTTAGCATTTTAATCGATGCCAGAGTACCGGGGCTTTCATTTATTCTTTGTTTAATTGTGTTGAATCGGTAAATTAGGTAGGATTCACGCTGTTCACGTTCGCGATTTGATTTAAATCCAGATTCTAGAAGCGTCACTGACAATTTATCAAATGAGTGTTTTGAGAGAGCGAGATCTTTGGATAGAGGCAGTGTCGGAAGATTTATGGCGTGAGATTTGTGATTATTAAAGCGCAGTCTAAATGCCGTTCTAGTCTGCCCTATGTATTGCATTTTGCATACGGTACACTCGAATAAGTACACGACATTCGACGAGGCACATGTTAAGTGCCCTTTAATTTTCATCGAGAACTGCGAGTGCGTGCTGCTGGCCGTGTTTGTGTGCTGCATCTGTTTACAGATCAGACATCCTGGGTGCATGCAAGGCATACATACGCAAGACAAGCCTCTAGCGAGGCTTGTCTTAGAACTCAACACGTTTGAATTTAACAATAAATACTTTAGGCAGGTTAGCGGAACCGCGATGGGCACCAAAATCGCCCCGAACTATGCCAACGTATTCATGGGAAAATTAGAGTCTCAGTTCCTTTCTGAATGTCCTGTAAAGCCGCTAATATACAAAAGGTTTATAGATGATATATTTATTGTCTGGTCGCACACTGAGGAGGAGCTGGTGGACTTCATAAATCGATACAACGCTGCTCATCCGAGCATCCGCTTTGCACATTCGTACTCTCAAACCGAAATAAACTTCTTAGACGTCAATGTTAAAATAGAGGAAGGTAAACTCGCCACGAGCCTATACCGGAAGCCAACAGACCGACAGCAATACCTGCATTATCAAAGCGACCACCCACACCATTGCAAGAACAGCATTCCCTATAGCCAAGCTCATCGTTTCAAACGAATTTGTTCCAAAGAAACAGATTTCGATGCGAGCAGCCAAAATTTAAAGTCAGTGCTAGAGAAACAAAAGTATCCACCCCGTATAATCGACGATGCAATCAGAAAAGCCAAGCAGCTGAACCGAGCAGACCTTATCAGCCCGCGCCCCACGCAAAGTGACACACAACGCACAAATCTCTATCTAACTTATAGCATGAATCATCCTAATGTAAATAATATCTTAAGACGACATTACAACATTCTCGAACATAGCGAGCGCCTTAAACGCGCGTTTCCATCCGCCCCGGGGTAGTCCACAGACGATCGCGTAACCTCAAAGACACGCT
>JAZHYW010031474.1:0-12621 GCA_037355805.1 Ixodes ricinus | reverse complement strand
ATACGTATTGCTGACGTTACAGCCATCCGTAGTGCCTTACCATTTTGCCTTCGGTTCATTACTTTAAGAAGCGCGAGGCCAGCACAACAAGCGCACCAGCCTCCCGCGTCGTCTGCTCCTCGAACTGGATAACGTATGGGCGCGCCTCGTCAGGGGGAGGATTGGCGCGGCGTATGCGCGGCGAAGCTTCAGCCTGCACAGTCGTATCGTCGTCGAGATCAACTCCACTTTTATATAGCCGCTCCCGCCCTTCATCTCGGTCCTTTGTCACCGTTGAAGCCAAAGAGGTTAGAGCGGCATGTCGACTTTTCGAGAAGTGAGCAGAAAAACACCGTTCAGGTCGTAAAGGAGCCGCTCAAACCTTCTATTTGATGTCTACCTCCGTACGAGTTTGCTCAAGAATATACTCGGAAAAGCACTTGCTGTCTGTTCTGGGTTGGCTTCAGCGAGTAATCAAACTACTGATCCCAAGTATGTAAGGCATTGGATGCTCGAGGTGTGTTATGGTGAAAACAGATCGTTTATTTGCGAAGCCCTCGAGGAAGAGGGCAAGCTCAAGGCATTTATTCGTCCGTTGTCGAAAGATGAGGCAGCGAAGCGTCGCACGGATGAAAGGTGAGCTACTTTCTCTCACCCTGAGTAGCTTCTTCACAGAGAAAGTTACGCGGCCAAGAGAGAGCGCAACCACTTAACACGTTACGTCTGCTTCATAATCTGCACGAGCCCTTGTCAGAGTTTCACAACGTAGTATATATATACTCGGCATAGTACCGTTCAATATTTCAGCTCTAAGCCGACGCGTCGCGACAAATACTGCCCTATCACCGACGCCTCTGCCATCGGCTTTTTCACGACACACCTGACGAAGCCACACGTCGCCACTGGGGTAGCCCCACTAATGTACCTCTTTTCATGTAATCTCAAAGTGCGATCGCCACGAGTGCATTCGAAGAAAATTGCGCAACGATCACAAGACGTGATGCGTTTAGAGATATGCGATAATCGTGCTGCATATCCGAAAATCTGATGCTGACGATCAATTGAGATGGCGCTGATTGTGCGTCATGCGGTGATAATAGGGAGTTTTAGTAAATCGTGTTTCCCCTCCGTTACGTAAAAACCGCCACTGCGCCTGTGCCGATGGCCTTGGCTGTAGAGTTCCGGGTAGTGGAGGGCTTAGCGGAGAGGGACACACGGTCTACTAAAACTCGCTATTAGGGACCTTTAACAAACCGTTGCTGTCCTCCGCGTATCGCACCACCGGGGTCTTTGCAGCATGCTTTAAGCGTGCGCCCGGGTAGTACCGTGACCGCGGGGCGCGCGCTCAAAAGCATGCTCAAAGGCTCCGGTAGTGCGGTACGCCAAACACGGCAATGGTTTGCTAAAAAATTTTTTTATAATGAAATGACGTTGAGTTGATTTAGTGTTGATACGTTGTTAATGATTAAATATTCTTAAGGTCGTGATGTGTTTTCCCGCCGTATTTATAGGGGAAACTGAATTGGTGCACTGGTAACGTGACCGCCAAATTTTCCGCTCAATTTAGCGGGGAAACTGATGGCGTTTACGCCACTCCGTCACGAAATCGGGGAACAAGCTACTAACAGCTTGCGCTGCAATATATACCAACGGTTATAGATAGTATAGCATTTACGCAAGAAACCAGCGAAGTTAGTGTTACTTTATAAAAAGTAAAATAAACTATTTTTGAATTTAGTGAATTTCCAGTAGTATAGAAATTGCAAAAGAAAACGTTTTCAAGCAACACCAAAAGGTGTTTTGTTAAAAACTACGCTTTTTACACCTCATATTTAGATCTTATTGAGACAACAAACGCGCAAAGTTTTAATAAAGCAATAATTTCTAAAAGCGAGAAAAATATATTCTATCATTGGCTCCCAGGCAACGTTACTAGAACTCTCAGTTGGGAAACTCACCGTTGAAACCCGGACCGCTGGCATCCACCGAGACCGAGCTAAATATGACAACAGCGCCACTCTCTATCATTTGTCTTAACTGTGGTCGCCTTGAGCTTTTAGAAAGCATGTTTTTGAGTAAAAACTAACGGAAAAAACTCTTTTTGTAGTAACTTTTATTGGAGTTTAGTACAAAATGGAGGGCGAGTGTTGTTTTCTAAAATCTTTAGTTCGCAAGGTTTTGCAGTATAATTAATACTGTTTTTATACAAGCGTGCCTCAGCGGTGATTTCAGGTTGCGCGTCCTGAGTTAGGTGCATATTAACCACGGCAGTAATTCGCGGCGCGTCCGCATGGGAGTCGGGGTGGTACCTCGAAGCCCCTTCAACAGTATCTGTTCTGGCCTCAGACTGGCCGATTACAACGAAAATGGAAGTCACGTGCAGCTCCTGGACTGGCCGCTGCGGGAGAAATGGCGCCGTTGGGATTGCCATTAGCCCGGTTCTTGTGAACAGATCGGTGCCACTTTTTCAGAGCGGTCTCTATGGCAGTTTCCCAACTGAGTGGCTCTAGTAACGCTGCCTGGGGCCAATGATAGAATATCATTGGCCCCATATAGAACACACTGCGCCAGTATGGCACCACATAGAGAACACATTGCAGCTGTACGAGCACCACGGGCCTGAAAAAACATTCACACTAGCTGTAGCGTTTCCAACTAAGGTGCACCAAAGAAAGGGACGTGCTACAGATGCGGCTCAACGCAGCATTGGGCCAATGTGCCAAAATTGCACGAGTACGGGCAACCAAATGGCGAAAATGCATTAAACACAAACTGCCATCCGCGCAGCCGAGGTGAAATAAGCCCGCAAGAAGCAAGCGCGAGAAGATTGACCTTACCGGTGCTGAACAAAAGGCAGTTTCACTATATACATGTACGAACACCAGTCATGCACGCTGCGGTGTATGTCGACGTAGACGTTGAATGCAAGGACGTTACCTTTATGGCTGACACCAGTTCATCTGTTTCCATCATGTCAGTTCCGCACAAGAAACTTCTTCCGACGAACTAGAAATTGCGTGCCCCAGAGCGCAAGTTACTTGACCATTCCAGGCATCAAATTCGAGTGCAAGGTTCTTCGACTGAGGAAAAAGCCCACCGGATACTTCTGTACATTATTTCCTAATTAGCAACTCTCCCCGGATTGGATAGATACTCCGTGTTATCACTTCAAATTGAGAGCTCCATAATAGTGTCTACCGACAATACCGAAGTTTGCTAGCTGCGAGGCCAGTCTAAAATGTGAGTTTCCATAACTACTTTCACCAGGGTTGGAGCTTGCTAAAGGCTACGCACACCTAGTCAAGATAAGAACAATACAGTCAAGGCAATACAGCCGACAGCAGCAAAGGTTCGCCGACAACCTTTCGCTCTCCATGAAGAGGTCTCCCAAGAGATCCAACACCTTTTGCAGATGAGCGTGATTGAGGTTATTGATGCGTCCAAGTGGGTCTCCCCGTTTCGTTTTCAGAACGAATGGCAGCATAAGGCTCCGTGTTGATTGGCGAGCGCCCAAACAAAGCAGCCGTCACAGATTGTTTTCCGCTGCCAACAATTGAAGAACTTCTAACTGCAAATGCTGGAGCAAAATAGTGTTCAAAGGTCGACTTTACCGCAGCGTTCCATTCGCTTCTACTTCACGAGGATAGCCGCGACCCAACCTGCCTTATAACCCACAACGGGTTGTGCAGATACAAAGGTTTATGATTCCGTCTTGCTTCAGCCCCATCGGCATTTTAGAAAGTGAGGCTAGCATCCTGACAAAATGCGAGGGAGCCATCTGTCATCTTGACGAACGTTAACTTTGGCCGAAATGCAGAAGTGCACATCAAGAATATGCGCAACGTTCTGCAGCGCATCACAGAATTCAGGGCTGCAGCTCAACGACAAATGCGTTTTCGGCGTGAGTGTGTGCTTTGTAAGTGATGTGCGGGTTGTCAGGGTCTCAGAAACTAATATCCCAGGCCAGCATCCGTCGAGAATCAAACATTTATTACGAATGTCTTGAGCGTCCCCTCTTCTTCGTTTTATTATTTTTTTTACGTGCTCCCCTGCCTCGCGAACGCCATAGCTCAAAGCACTATGCGGTAAATGAAAATGACATTTTGGTACTCCGAAAGAACGCCGAAATAATTAAAGAAGCCCCCACACTAACATACCTTAAAACTCTTCGATCCTTTCTGGGCATGGCTTGGCTACTATAGCACATTCATCAATAGCTACGCCGATGAAGTGGAGCCACTTAGAAATTTGCTGATAGATCACAAACAGTTCACATGATCACAAGAAGCTCAAGAAAGCTTTGAATGGTTTAGGGGTGCTAGTGGCAGACTGCTCTGCACTCTCCGCTTTCAACACAGCATTACCGTCAACGGTGACGACTGACACGTCAGGCTATAATCTGGGTTCTGTTTGGCAGCAGTGGGACGGAGAGAAACTGTGGACTATCTCATTCGCGTCCAGGACACTATCTATGGAAAACGTAAATACTCAACAGAAGAAAAAAAGACTTGCATGCGTGGGGGCCATTTAACACTGACACATATACCTATGGGGTCGCCAGTGCACACGGCAAAGGGATCACCAAGTCCTCCTAACGTTGATCAGCGCCCAAGGAACGGGTCATCAACCCCTCAGAATTGCCAGATGGGCGGCACGACTTTATTATTACAGTTTTATTTTCACCAGCAAATACGGGAGGGACAATGTTATTCCAGACGCCCTTTCTCGCTTGCCACTCTTGGATTTACATCTAAAACAGGAAGAGAAAAAAGTGCTGTACGTCATGTAACCAAGTGCATCATAAAATATGAACTTCAACAGGCGACGTCCAAAGATCGCTACGTCGATAAATCTTTGACTGCAGCGCGGTGTCACTGTACCCACCCAGGAAGGGTGGGTACAAAGCAGCTCCTACGCCTAGTCTATTGGTGACCAGGAATGGACACTGCAGTGGAACGTACCATCCAATTATGTACGTTTTGTCAGACTGCGGACATGCCAGCAAAGACGTCGTCTGCGACACCACTTCAGCCAATTACTCTACCTTCACGACCATGGGAAAAATCGGGGATGGATGCGGTCGAATCATTCGAGCGTGCTCTACAAAAATGCAGGTTCATGGTAGCAGTCGTAGAATACTACAGCCTCTTGTCAGAGGTGGCTTTTGCAAGCAACGTGACTAGCACCACTCTGCTAATATTCTTGCGTTCAATAATCAGCGGTTAAGGTTACCCATTAGAGGTTACTGACCAAGGCAGTCAGTTTGCTTTATCACCTTTCAAGGACCTTCTTCAAAGAGAGGAGTCTACCAGCTACATTCGACTGAATGCGATCCTTAGGCGAATGGGATAGCTGAAATATTCAATCGCAGACTTAAAAATTTAGTTCAAGTTGCGAGCTTAGAAGAACGCCCCCTGCAAGAGGAAGTCACAGAGTACCTGAGTTCACAGGGGGATGACTCACTCATCGTCCGGTTCTACGCCAGCTTACCTATGGCATGGCTGAAGTCTTAGGACAAAAACTGGATGTGACAGGCTTAGTTCCTCACCCGGGGGTTGGTCGGACAACCCTCGGAGGGCAAGGAGGAGCTCAAGAGAAGGTGACGACACATCGAGTAAAGGTGATGATGTATGCTGATGAGAGGCGAAATGCAAAGGCTCCTGAATTTAATGGGACACTGACAGGGCATTTATGGTCGTCAATGTTTTTATTTGTACGTGACATATGAGAGTTCAACTACACAGAACACATTTTGCGGCTAGGAATTTGTTTTATTTTATCCAAAAATTCCCGATCAAGAACTGGCCGGTTGGAGTCGCGATCACTCTCTACTCCGTGCTCAGGTGCCGTTTCATATGGTTTGCGCCACCACCAAATATAATCAAAGTCATGGGTCATCGGAGGCACACACTCAATACTAAAAATACACAAAAAGATTTTAGCCTTTCCACTGTGGTTAAGATGGAAGAGCAGCGGAGTTGCACTATGAGCCGGATTTATGAGCGACAACGACAACCAGAGAATTGGCAAGCCGCTTGTCTGGTTGCAGCCGTGGCTTATAGGTGGTGGTAGCGGTCTAGAGTGTTGTGTTGAGATTTATTTGTCCACGGAAACGAACATGGTAAAACTAGCTCTTTTCCCTTTGATGCCCAAACTACTTTCGGAATAAAAAGAATGAGATAAAACTTTGCTGGTCTAATAAAAAAAAAAAACAGTGAAAAAAGCGGTTTGCAACAATATTAAAAAAACGGCTTTAAGGGTTATGCTTTTGTGGAATGTTGTCTCCAGAGCAACATTGGGCATTCGTGACCAGTACTTTGTGTGAAATGCCATGAAGCAGTTTCTGCTGGGAGTCAGGCGGAGATGCATGTTGCACTTGCTGCTGCAGTAGAGGAAGCTGAATTCTTTGAGCAGGACCTGCAGCGTTGCCTTATTTTTTCCCATGACTGGTCAGCGCTGAACACCGTCGTACCGCACATCGTCCACCGGCTTCTGCATTCTTTGATGCTCAGCGTTTTGATTTGGCGATGCTTCGTTTTATGAACGAGACTGCCGTTTTTGTTTCTTGGTATTTCTCACGCCAAGCGCCTCAGCCACATGCATCCTGAAAGTTTGCAGCGAAATTGGTTCGTGGGCGTCTGTCGCCTCGCAATGACGCCTGTAGAGCAAGCACGCACTCGCGATGGAGATGTAACTGGTCCAGTAGAATATCCTCATATTTCATTTCATTTCATTTACAACTTTCGTGACCCTGTGGTCGGTGCGACATAGCTCGATGAGCATATCTGCGAGGTCGACACCTCCCATTGGAATGTACTCTTTTACTGCGATTGTTGGTGTCACTTCTCTTTGTTTGTTTTTCTCTGTTGCACCGACGCCTGCACGTGTTCGTAGGCTGAACGCCAGCAAAGCTTGACACCAACTGGAGAGTTGCATTCTCGAGCCACGTGATGACTTGAACCCCACTTTCAGCACCTAGTTTCTAGTCCACGCAACCGCTACCTTGACATTTTAGCTCAGAGTACACAACCAAGGGGCATTTTTCAGTTCGGTTTGACCTGACAGTTCCCACTGATAAGTAGTTCTCTTTTTTAAGATGGTAGACCAGACGCTAACTGGAAAACTTTTTGTCGAAGAAGACTTTGTGGTTGATCCCTTGTGGGAGGTCCCTGTCATGATTAGGAACGTTGTCCCCAGAGATCCCTAATCCATATTGTATCGGTGTTAAGGCTGGCAACACTGTTGGCCCGAGCCGAGTTGTGGGCTCGCGGGAATTAAAAGAAGAGATCAGTTTCTGTTCCAGCTGCCACGTCTACGGCCTGATTCCTAAACATGGTGTCGGAAGTGGGACTGAACGTTCGGCCCTGCTAAGCCGACATTTTCTACTCTGCCTTCAGGTGAACATTCATTCGCCCCTGCCAGCTTGAAGCTTTCTGCAGAATGGAAAGCATTCTATTGCCGCCAGAACGCCTCGTGCTATCCGAGAGATGCCGCCGAAAACTGGAAGAAATTTCGGCAACGCATCGAGCTGTATTTTAAGGCCACGCCTACCGCAAAGCCACGAACCAAGGCGCAGAAGGCAGCGCTGTTTTTACACTTGGCGGGTCAGGAAGCTATTGACATTTTCAACACGCTCGGCCTGTCGGCAGAAGAGCAGGAAGACTATGACGCCATCGTGCTGAAGTTCGAAGACTACTGCACCCCGAAGGCGGAACGAAATGTTCGAACGCTATGTGTTCCGCTCATGGCAACAGCAAGAGGGCAAACCTTTCGAGCAATTTCTGCGAGACGTACAGCTGAAGGCGCAAACCTGCAATTTCGGTGAACTCAAAGATTTTTTGGTGCGAGATCAGCTGGTGTGCGGTACACTCTAAGAAAAAGTGAGCACCCCCCTCGTCATCATGCGTTTTGACGGCTGTAACGACCCCACAGGCTTACTTAACGACCCACTGGGCTCGAGCCATTGAGCGTTAGCACCCTGTTGGCAGGTGACAAGCATGGGGTAGTCACGTTTTATAAACTCTTGAATTGAACATTCAAGTGCATGCCGTTGTTCAATAGTAAAAGCCACTTTAAAAATCTCAAAAAGTACTTGAAACTTGTTTTCTTTGTGCGTCGGTTACCATTTATTCAAATTTGAACCGGTCGAAACAGGCGTGTGGCTCAGTTCGCCTAAACTGGCAGAAAACAAACAATGCCAAAGAGTACAGGCAACATTGGTACGCACCTACTAAAACCCGAGGCAGATAAAAAGTATCGCGGTTGTCCTTTTTGCTTCCGTCGCGGGTTTTACCATGTACAGCAGTAAACAGCTGGCCGCTGGCGTCGTGCTCGAGAAATTTAACCAAATCTAAAGAAATGCACAGGAAGCTACGCACAGGCGTGAGTTGACTTCAATGTTCTCCGGACGAGATACTCTTGTCGTCTTTTATTGTGCGGTTCAGTAAAGAGCGTGCTCTCATTAAAGGTGTGATCGGTCAGTTCAGCGTGCAGATCAGTTGCAAATGGCCTTCTTGGTTCCGCCGAACTTGCACGCCTGTCATACCCAATTTTTTTGCTTTCAAGTGCAGTGAAGTATGAAGTATTGGACACCACGACTGAGGCTGGACAGGACGAACGTACACAGATATATGGGATCATGTCCGTGTATTTCAGTATTTCTCTGTCTCGGGATATATGACTCGCCTTCACTGGCTCATTTGGCACATTTCATCGAGCAACTCGATAAAAAAATGCTTCAAACAAAAAGCGAGGGCGAAGGCTCTCATCGACCTGCATGCCATCGACGAGCACGCGCGGTACGTGGTCGCGGCCGAATGTCAACGGAACGCCTTCGCAGCGGTTGTCATTGAGGCGTCGACCGGCACCACGAGGACGGCAGCGAGCGTGAGAAGCGCTGGAGCGGAACAAGCGGAGGAGGTGGCCATCGCCCTGGCCATCGCCGACGCAGACTGCCACACGTTGCTGTGTGACTCGAGACAGGCGGTGCGAAAGTTCACCAAAGGCCAAATCTGCCGGGAGACCGAGCCAGTATTGCGAGCGGTCAAACTGCAAGACAGAAAAGTGAGAATCAAGTGGTTCCCGGCGCACGCGGGCGACGCGTCGGAACGCAATGACAACCACAACGAGACGGCACACGCAGCGGCGCGAGCGCTAACCAACCGCGCCCCGGCCAGCCCCGGCGACAGACCGTCCGACGTGGTTGGAAGGTTGGAAGCTTGAGCAGAAACAATTGTAGCGAAAAGAAGAAAACTGAAACAACGCTTCGGTGTAGCTTCGGGGAGGACCGGCGGACGGGCTTCGCTAGAATCACGTGCGCGTGCTCAGTGTGCTCAACTTTTACTCAACCGCCGCTGAAGTCATTCGGATATGTAAAAAGAGAAAAGAAAATGCATCAGCGTGTTCAGAAAGCTGTGATTGCAGAAATTGGTTTCGATAACTAATACAATTAATAAAACAGGCTTCTGTATACTTGAAGTGTAGGCTAGCGAGAAAACGAAACTGATCAAAACGTGACGTGTAGCGACTATTCAACTTTATTTATAACCTGCAGTTCACTTTTGCAATGGATTACATTAGAGATACGAGCCCTTTCCTGAGGGCAGTAGAGGAAAATATTATATACGGGTAAATCTTGCACAGTCTTTTCGTATTTATGCAAAATATGACAGTGGTCACCATCCTAATCGGTCACAGAAAATACAGCAGTATATAAGCTGGTGGTGTCGACCAGTAGTGTGTATAGAAATGCAGTGTCGATATCTCATGTTGTACCCTGTGCTGTTTGTGAACGCGTCCATGTATGAAATGCTATGGTGTCTGTATGTCGCGCATGTGTGAAGCGTGGTGTGGTTTGTGTATATACATGGATATCTGGCGAGGCGCTTAAAAAAAACAGTTGGTTTCTTCTTTTTTTTACTTTAAGCGCTGTCCGTTAGGTGGCGCGTGTCGCCAACCAATTCAAGGAGTCGCGCGTTTATGTGTCTACTTATTTGAGTGGAAAACATGGAGGCGTTCCATGGCTCCACGGAGCAGCCGCCTCGCCCTACGGAGGGTTCGGTTCTCGGCCTCTCGTCCCAGTGGGATCAGTCCCATAGCCAGTTGAATGGGTGTTCTGTGCGGTGAATAGCGCCAAGTGCGTGCTCAGACGCGGTGAGGATTACCAGGGACTTGAAAGTGGATAACGAATGCTAACAGGTGAGCAGGAGCGTTGAACGATCGGAACCTACGCCGCTTGAATCGGTGATGCTTCGCCTCGCCGTTGTCAGCCGAAAACGCCGGATCACTTGCGGCAAGCACAGCAAGCAGATGCTTTGTTCAATAAAGACATCATTCCATTTATCGCTATACGATTCCTTCTTTGAATGTTTTCTGGCCGCGAAGTAAATGCAGCCGGTCGCGCGAAAGCAGTCGCAGACAAACCCCCGCGAATGCCCCCCCCCCTCCCCTCACACAACGTCGCCCCTACCCGTAATAGGTGCGGTGTCGGTGCTTCGAGGCGCGTTTTGGAGTGATTTAGCACGCACGGAAGGCAGCGAACGGGCGTACGCACTTGAGAATCGTATTTTAGCAAAAAGCAGTCCAGCTCGCTAGGCCTTACTCGTATTGCTCCACTGTCGCTTGCCAGCCGCCATGTTTCTTTTGGGGTGCTCGCCGTGAGCACCTGTTGATTGCGTGCCGTGTAACTACCCATGGGGTCGTTAGTATAACTAAGTGGGGGTAGCGATATCTGTGACGGCTTCTTACTACCCCAAAGGTCGTACCCTACGACTATCCTTTTGTTGAGAGTGTACAGCAGATACGAAATTGAGAACGAGGCTCCTGCGGGAGAAAGACCTCACGCTTGACAAAGCGATTGAATTCTGCAAAGCGGCAGAGTTGGCAGCCCTTCAAAACCGCACATGGGAGAAGAAGGACGTGAAGGTCAACGCTGTGCAGAAGCATTCAAGGGAGCAGCGTAATCACTGGGACCAGACAAGGTCACTGCAGTTACTGCAATAGAAGCCATGAACCGAGAAAGTGCCCAGCCTGGGGAAAGACATGCGGAATATGCAAGAAAAAGAACCACTTTGCTGCATGCTGCAGGCGAAAGCCAGCGATTCAAGAAGTAAACTGTCAGCTCCGACCATTCGAAGAACACAGCCAGCAGCGATCATCCGATGAATCCGACGACGACTTTCAAATCTTGTCTGTCAACATCGGCGGTGTGTCAACTGGTCGAGACGACTGGGTAATCACGGCGCATCTAGCAGGGCATGCGGTGCACGTGAAAGTTGACACCGGAGCCCAGGCGAATTTGTTGCCCTATTCTTTCTTTCGCAAGGTTAGTAACAAAACGGCGCCAAGCCCTTGCAAGACACTCCTTACGAACTACGGAGGAGGAGTGATCCAACATTTTGGAACAGTCACATTACCCCTGCAAGTTGGTGAAAAGAAAGAGCCTGTCACGTTTTTCGTCGTGAAGAAAGGAAAGATTGCCTTATTAGGCCTACACGCATGTGAGCACTTCGGACTGGTGTCACGCGTCCTTTCAGTATCTGCATCCGATGAACTCAAGCAGAACATCGTGAGCGAATTTCCTTCACTTTTTAGAGGACTTGGGTGTACTAAACAAGCTTACGCTTTATCTCTCAAAGAGGGATCACGGCCAGTGGCTCTGCCGCCGAGAAGGGTGCCACACGCTCTTCGGGCCCCTCTACGCATTGAGTTGGACCGCATGGAGGCCGAGGGCATCATCACCAAAATGGACGAGCCGTCAGATTGGGTGAGTCCCCTTGTTATTGTCAGAAAAAAAGACGGACGCCTCCGCGTATGCATGGACCCACGGCACGTGAATCAGAGCTTAAGGCGCGAGCACTATGAACTGCCCCGTCGAGAAGAAATGGAAGCCGAACTTGCGGGTGCCAAAGTCTTTAGCAAATTAGATGCTAACTGCGGATTTCACCAAATTCCATTGGATGATGCAACTTCCAAAATCTGCACGTTCAGCACGCCGTTTGGCAGATATCGCTTCTTAAGACTACCATTTGGAATTTCTTCCGCCCCGGAAGTGTTTCAGAAAACTATGAGCCGTATATTCGATGAGCTTGAGGGGACGCGTGTCTACATTGATGATGTGCTGATTTGGGGTGCTTCACAGAAAGAGCACGACAAGCGCCTACGTGCAGCCCTACAGGCAGCACAAACCGCAGGTCTTACACTCAACCTTGGAAAATGTGTTTTTGGGGTTGAAAGTATACGGTTTCTTGGAGATATAATCAGCAATGAAGGCATAAAACCAGACGAAAACTTGATCAAGTGCATCACAGACTTGCCGGCCCCGACATGCAAGCAAGAATTACAACGGATGTTGGGAGCCGTAAATTACTTCGGAAAGTATTTGCCTAATTTGTCAGAGAAAACACAAGCTTTGCGTAGTCTAATCAAGCGTGACAGCGTTTTTGAGTGGACCAGCGTCTACGACAAAGAATGGAGGAACCTGTGCAAACTGCTCACGACAGCCCCTGTACTAGCTATCTTTGACCCATCAAAGAAAACAAAGATATCGACAGATGCATCAAGTTTTGCAGTTGGTGCAGCGCTGTTGCAGCTTCACGGCAAAGACTGGCGCCCGGTTGCTTATGCATCGCGCGTACTGGCAGA